>PVKA01025918.1:16401-32604 GCA_004027165.1 Ctenomys sociabilis
ATTACAGGCCTGCGCCACCACGCCCGGCTTTTTTTTTTTTTTTTTTAGCATTTGTTTTCTTGACACAAGCTTCTTTTGTAAGGGATTTTTTTTTTGCCTAGTTCTGACTGCCTTAAGGGTGGGTGCTTGTGGGGCTGGGGATAGAACCTAAGTCCCCTGTGCCTGACTGCATTTGCCCAAGTGGTGCTTTAAGTAGCTTCTTTTGTTTTCTTTCTTTCTTTTTTTTTTTTTTTGACAAGAGCTTTTTGTTGTCAGCAACTAACTGTATTAGGCAGCTATCTGTTGCTATAACTGTAATTCCAGTACTCAGAAGACTGAAGAAAGAAGATCACTCCGAGTTCAAGGCCAACCTGTACTACATACTGAGATTATGTCTCAAAAAGGAAAAAAAAAAAAAATGCTGGGAAGATAGCTCAGCAGCTTAGGTGCCTGCCTAGCAAGTGCAAGGTCCTGAGTTTGATCCCTGGTACTGCAACCCCCCCCAAAAAAAATCTTCTGGGCCGGGGATGTAGCTCAGTGGCGCAGCGCCTGCCTAGCAAGCGCGAGGTCCAGAGTTCGATTCTCGGTTCCAAAAAAGAAAATAGTAAAAATAAGACCAAAAAAAGCTCCTTTGGGGGGAAAAAAAAAAATCTTCTATGTTCCACGTGATTACTCCCTCAACTCTCCCTTGTACCCTGGTGACCACAGGTATTTTCATTGTTTCTATAGTCTTCCCTTTTCAAAACATCATAATGGTAGAATAATACATAGCACATTTCCCTGACCAGGTCTTATATTAATTTTTGCTCCAAAAGATGAAACAGTAGTTATTTTGAAGGGATATTTTCATATCCAACAATCTACATTTATTCAAACACAGTCATGTTTTCTTCTGGAACATTGTCATAACTTTGCACACCTGACAAAGTTCTGGCCTGAATTCTTGTAACTCTGTTTCCTATAGAACCACTGGCCCCAGTCTCTCATGTTCAGCAGTGGGGCTCTCCTTAAATGACTACTTCTTGTCCATATAGCCTGCTCATAGTGCATTAACAACACACCTGCCAATGATTTCATCCCATGAATGCTTCACCCAAGCCATGACCTCTTATATGCTAGCCTTCACAAAGTCTCCATTAAATCAAGTATTTCACTGAGTACTTATGAGACAAGAATGGCAACAAAAATGATGAGTTAAAAATGATGGTCCAGGGCCAGGCATGGTGGCGCATGCCTGTAATCCCAGCACTCGGGAGGCTGAGGCAGGAGGATTGTTGTGAGTTCAAGACCAGCGTGAGCTACAAAGTGAGCTTAAGGCCAGCCTGAACTGCATAGTGAGACCCTGTCTCAAAAAGACAAAAACAAAAATGATGGTCCAATGGGGCTGGGGAGATGGCTCAGTGGAATAAGTGCTTCCCTAGGAAGCGCAAGTGCCTGAGTTCCCCCGGTTCTGCCAAAAAAATGAATGATGGTTCACATCAAAGTGATGAAAAGTTGCAGGCAGCAAAATTCAGGAAACATTTATTCCATGAATTCACTAAGTACATCCATTACAACACAATGTATTGAATTATGAAAATTCACATAGGACACAACCACTTCTTTCATTATTAAGTGCACATGTTATTCATGTATTATGTCTGTACTCTGATCATTCAGCAATCAGTCTTGACTCCATCTGCTTACATAGGTATGATTTGAACCTGTGGTTCAAATGTGCCTGCTTATTAGCTATTTATAAATAATTATAATTTATATGATCATTTAAATATTGTCAATAATAGCATTTATAGTCTATATATTATTATTATAATTCAATACGTCCATATGTTGCAACAGACATACTAAATGTGTCTGTCTGGCTGACGATCTTCACTGGGGTTTATTTTGGTGTAGGACTTCTGTTACAAGTATCCTGAGAAATTATGCTAGAGCTTATTTTCCAGTTAGGTCTTATTTTCATCAGGGAAATAAAGTGTATATCCTTTTCAGATTGGCTTTCCATTACGATATAGATTGAAGAAATCTCCCTGTTTCATCAGTTTGATAAGCTTATTTCATTTTAAGCCACAATACTATTCCATTAACTTGCATGCTTTCAAATTTCAGCAATTACATAAAAATTGTTACAGACATCTGTGTACACGTTTATTTAAGGACATAGACTTACAATTCATTTGGGCAAATGCCAAGAATGCAACTGTTAGAGCTTATAGAATATGTAGTTTTGTAAGACACTGACAAACTGTCTTCCAAAATGGCTGTGCCATTTTGCATTCTGACCAGCAATGACTGAGAACTGCTGTTGCTCCACATTCTTGGCAGCATTAGGTGTTGTCCGCGTTCTTTGCCACGTGTGTACTGATAGCTTGATTTTTAAATTTGCAATTCCTAATGACACATAATGTGGTGTATTAATCATTTCACATGATTATTTGCTATCTGCACATCTTTTTTGATGGGTATTTGTTCAGGCTTTTTGCCCATCTTAAAATTGTTTTCTTATTGTGAACTTTTAAATGGTTTTTATTTATTTTAAGGAGCCATTTATTAGATGTTACTTTTGCAAGTATTTTCTCAGTCCTTTATAACCAAAGGTTTCATTTTGTAAATAGCAATATGCTTTTAATTTCAAATTCTACTTGCTTATTGCCAGTATAAAGGACATTGATTAAATTCAAAATATTAGTCTTGTAACCTGCAACTTCACTATAATCACTTGGTCTTAGAAGTCTGTTTTTTTTTTTTTTTTTGGTGGAACTGGGGATTGAACTCAGGTCCTTGTGTTTGCCAGGGAAGTGCTTATTCCACTGAGCCATCTCCCTGGCCCTTAGATGTCTTTTTTCTAAGTCAGGCCTGGTGGTGTACATCTGTAACCCCAGTGCTCATGAGGCTGAGGCAGGGCAATTGCTGCAAGTTCAAAGCCACCATGGGCTACATAGTGAGTTCAAGGGCAGTCTGACCCACATAGCAAGACCCTATATGAAAAAGCAATAATAATGACATTTTTGTTTATTCAAGATTGTTTACATATATAATCATGTCATCTGTAGTTTTAGTTCTCCTTTATCAATGTGTAATACCTCTTATTTCCTTTTTTCTTTGTTTTTTTTTTTTTTGAGACAAAGTCTCAGTATGTAGCCCAGGGTGGCCTCAAACTTGTAGTGATTTTCTTGCCTCAGCATCTCAGCCTGGCCTTGAACTCACTATGTAGCCCAGGCTGGCCTCAAATTCATGGCAATTCTCCTGTTTCAGCCTCCCAAGTGCTGAGATTACAGGCATGTGCTACCACACCCAGCCTTATTTCTTTTTCTTATTTTTTTTTTTTTTTGGCGGAACCAGGAATTGAACTCAGGCCTTTGCACTTGCCAGGCAAGCACTTATTCTACTAGGCTATCTCCCAGGTACCCCCTTTTCTTTTTCTTTCTTTTTTTTTTTTTGATTCACTGCATTATCAAGGATTTCCTGAATATTGTTGAAAAGTAGCAGTGAGAGGACAGCCTTGCCTTACTCCTTAGGTTAGAAAGCTTTGCACATACCATTAAGCATGTTAGATGAATTTTTTTTTATTTTTATGTATTTAGTACAGGGTTTAACAGGGTCTCACTACACAGATCGGACTTGTAGTGATCCTCCTGTTTTCAGCCTCCCAAGCACTAGAATTATAGGTGTGCGCACCACCATGTGCAGTCTTCCAGGGGGTAACTGGCACAGCACGCAGGTGATCAAACCCCAGCCGCTGTGCTCTGCCTAAGCAGGCAATTTAGTCTGCTGAGCTATCTTGCTGGCCTGTACTACCTAATTTTGCTATTAGGGTGTGTTACTTTTTTCACTGCTAGAACAAAATACTTGACACCCACAAGTCAAAGGAGAAAAGGTTTATTTAGGGTCACAGTTGCTAGTGGTACCTGTACACAGTCAGCTGGCTCTAAGGCAAGGCCACAAAAGATAGACCATGGCATGCCAGACAAGAACCAGCACTACGTCATCTTCTTTCCCTTTTTATTCCATCCAGGATACATGTTTATTGGTTGGTGCCACCCACACGTGGGGCGAGTCCTCCCTCTTCAGTAAATTCATCACCCACACCTAGATCTGTCTAAGCCAATTAGTGGATTAATCCTGCTTCACACACCCATGATCCAGTTGCCCCAGGGTCCCTCCTGTGAGCACATGAGGCTTTGGGATATAAACCATAACACAGGGTAATGCAAGTCTCATAGAAGGAGGAAATATTCCCTATGTTCCTGTTTTCTGAAAGAAATTACAGAGAATTCATATAATTTTCTCCTTTGCCCAAATTCACAAACAAACCCACCTGAACCAGGTAGATTCTGGTTTGAGGGGCTGGGGCGATGGCTCAGTAGAATAAGCGCTTTCCTGGCAAGCGCAAGAGCCTGAATTCAATTCCCAGTTCTGCCAAAAAAAAAAAAAAAAAAAAAAGCTGGTTTGAAAAATTATTAGTTATTGATTCCATTTTTAAAATAGATATAGGCCTATTAAATTACTTATTTCTTGTGTGAGTTTTGGGAAATTGTATCTTTCAGGGAATTGGTTCATTTCATCAAAAATACGAAACTTGTGGGCAAAAAGTTATTCAAAATAATACTTTATTATCTCTTAAATGTCTGTCATGTATGTCTGTAGTGATGACTCTTTCCCATTATGACATTAGTAACTTATGTTCCCTTTTTCTTAGTCTAGCTAGAGGCTTATCAACTTCATTAATATTTTCAAAGGACCAAGGCTTTTTTAAAAATTAATTTATTTATTTTTGTATTTTTATAGGGTATTCAGGGTCTTACGCTACTAGATCAGACTCATAGTAATCAGCCTGTTTACAGCCTCCCAAGCGCTGGGATTACAGGAGTGTGCCACCACGCCCAGTTTCAATTGCCATCTCAGTGCACCCCAGGAGCAGAGGCGGGCACAGCAGGCACAAGGATCGAATCCCTAGTCCTTGTGCCTGCTTGCAGGTACTTTAATCTGCTGAGATATTTGGCTGGCCCTTTTTAATGTATTTAATACAGGATCTACAGGGTCTCACTACATAGATGGGATTCATAGTGATCCTCCTGTTTTCAGCCTCCCAAGAGCCAGGATTACAGGCATGTACCACCACGCCCAGTCTCATTCACCATGCTTACTGGCTAGCCCTGGACCAAGTTTTACTTTTATTTTGTCTATTGATTTTCTGTTTTAAATTTCAGTGAATTATGCTTTAGTTTTTAATATTTTTTTCTATTCGTTTTGGGCTTATGTTTTACTATTTTTTCTGCCTTTGTAAAGGAGAAATTTAGAATACTGATTTTCAATCTTTCTTTTTTAATATATGCATTCAATAACACAAATGTCTCTTTAAGCACTACTTTCACTGCATTCTACATTTTTGACAAGTGGTACTTTCACTTTTTTTGTTTTTTTTTGCAATAAAGTCAGTTTTCTTTCCTTTGTTCAAAACAATTTGCAGCCGGGCGTGGTGGCGCATGCCTGTAATTCCCGCACTCGGGAGGCTGAGGCAGGAGGATTGTTGTGAGTTCGAGACCAGCCTGAGCTACAAAGTGAGCTCGAGGCCAGCCTGAACTGCATAGTGAGACCCTGTCTCAAAAAGACAAAAAAAAAAAAAAAAAAAAAAAAAAAAAAAAAACAATTTGCACGTCCCTCTACTGCCTGGAGTTTCACTTCCTTTAATTCAAATATTTAAAAATTTTCTTTGTGATTTCTTCTTTGACTCATGTGATTTACAAGAGTGTTATTTATAGGTATCTTCAGGTTTTTACCTGAATATTTCTGGTGCTGATAGATTAGTATCCTTGTGATCTGAGAGCAAACACTATAATTTTTATACTCCAGTGAGGTAAGCCCAGGCTCTTATCTATCTTGGTGAATGTTTCTTGTAGCTTGAGAATAGTTACAAAAAAATGTATCATCTACTGTTGTTGGATGAAGTAGTGTAGTAAGTCAACAGACACCCATTTTATCCAGTTGATTGATGATACTGATGAGTTTAACACTGTCCTTTGACTTTCTGCCTATTGGATGTGTCATTCCTTCCTTCCTTCCTTCATTCATTCATACATTCACTCATCTTGCACTAGGTTTTATATCAAGGTCTCCAAAAGGAACTACATTCCCCCATCCTGTCCAGTTTTTTCCGTTTGTTTTTGCACTTGTTTGTTTGTGACAAGGTGTCCACCAATTAAGTTGTTGAGACTGAACAACTTTCTACTCAGCTTCTTGGTTAGAGGCACTCACCACCATGCCTGGCTTGGAATGCACATTTATGATAATAACAGATGTACCTAGTTCTCCTTGCAAGTGAGTATTTGCTGTTAAGAACGTAGATACTGAGGATTGTTTTGTCTTTCTGGAATGTTAACCCATTTATCATTATGTTATTCTTTCACTGGTAGCTTCCTTTTTTTTGGTGGAACCAGGGTTTGAACTCAGGACCTTCTGCTTGACAGACAAGTGCTTATTCTACTGAGCTATCTCCCCAGCTCCTCCTGGTAACTTCCTTGCTCTTAAGTCTACAGCATCTGAAAATTATATAAACAGGGAGATGGCTCAGTGGAAAAAGCACTTCCCTGGCAAGTGCAAGGGTTTGAGTTCAATCCCCAGTTCTTCCAAAAGAAAAAAAAAAAAAGAGCCCTAAACATTTCCTCTTCTTTTTTGATTACTCTTAGTATCTTTCTCTATGCCTTTACTTCTTTGTATGTTTTTAAAAAATCTTTATTTTTTTAAAGTTAATATGTACAGTGCAGGAGAAAAAAAACACAAGAAGCAAAGTCATTCACAGTCATAAGCAGCTTAACTGATATGTTCTTCCAGGTCTCATGTATACACACAACATGCCATTTTGTGTGACTTATGTGAGTTTCTATGATGTGTGTCATGCTTTTCCACACATCACAAATATTCACCAATTCAAAATCCCAAAGGCAAAAGACGATTTTTGATAACTAAGGTTATACCAACTCAATCTGTTAGAAAAATATATATATAATTCTCTCTTCCTTAAGAACAAAAATTTTACTGAAGATAAAAATGGCAATGAGTCTCTAGAGAGAAGTACTGGCAAAGTTCCAATTAAAACACTTCATTTCCTTAATGCTCAATTTAAATTATTGATAAAGCAACAAAGTACACCAAGTCATTTGTCTGAGTTATCAGATCTCTACTACTAAGATATTACCAAGAAAGTATGTTTCCACGTAGTTCAGGCTGGCCTCAAACTCCCACAAATCTTTCTGTCTCCACTTCCAAAGGGCTGAGATTACAGGCATGCCCCACCACCTCACTCTGTAACCCAGACTGGCCTCAATCTCAAGGCAATCCTTCTCCCTCAGCCTCCCAAGTGCTTTGTGCTGAGATTACAGGTGTGTGCCACCAGGCATGGCCCACAATGGATCTTTTCTACTGGTTATAACAAAAAAGATACTTAACTGTTGACTAACTCACTACCTGTAGTTTTTAATCATACACATTGTTCAAGATATGCATAAAGCTTAGATGCTGGGCAATAGAGTATGAGCTTTGTGCACAATAAGGCCAAGTCGAGCTGAGCGTGGTGGCACAGGCCTGTAATCCCAGCACTTGGGAGGCTGAGGCAGGAGGATTGTTGTGAGTTCGAGATCACCCTGAGCTACAAAGTGAGCTTAAGGCCAGCCTGAACTGCATAGTGAGACCCTGTCTCAAAATGACAAAAAAAAAAAAAAAAAAAAAGACCAAGTCACATATAGTTATAACCTAAAAGGCCTATAGTTATAACCTAAAATCATTTTTCAAATCTAGAGATATTAGCAAAGAGCCTTTACCACGCTCACCTTCCCTATTCCCTCTTTACCATTTTAGTGACTAAGTTCAAGACTACATCTATCTCCAAGAAGTGAACTTGCCTTTACTTTTAAGTGTTTTCATATTCATAGTGGGTTTCTTCTAGAACATATTGTTAGGTTTTGGCTTCTGATCTACTCTCAAAATCTTTTATTAATGGATTTTTTTAAAAAACACTTGATGAGGGATGGGGAGATGGCTCAGCAGAATAAACACTTGCCTGGCAAGTGCAACGGCCTGAGTTCAATCCCCGGTTCCACCAAAAAATAAATAAATAAATAAATAAATAAATTTTAAAAAACCACTTGATGGGGTTTTATCATTTCCCAGACTGGCCTCAAAGTCCTGGGCTTAAGCAATCCTTGTGACTCAACCTCCTGAATACTGGGACTACAAACACACCAATGACTACTGAGATTTAAAATGATTATTGATATTGAATTAATATCAACCATATTTATTAATGTTTTGTTTACTGCTTATTCTTTTTTCCCATTTTGTCCTCACACTTTCCATGCATTTTGTATTTTTTTCCAGGACTAAGGATTAAATTTAGGGACACTGCCACTGGGCTACAATCCTAGCCCTTTTTATTTTCAGACAAGATCTCATTAAATTGCTCATCCTTGCCTCAAACTAGCAGTTTATCTTAGCCTCCTGAGTAGGTGGAATGACAGGTGTGTGCCATCCTGCTTGGTTCATCCTGTGGTTAAATTGAGCCTGTTCTGTTCTTTATTTTTGGTGGTGGGACGGGGGAGCCTGGGGCTTGAGCATGTACTCCTAGCTCAGCCTCTCAGGGTGCAGGTTTACAGATATGTGCCACCTTGCCCAGCTCTATTGTTCCATCTTATCTTCCTTCTTAGAATATTAATTCTGGGGCTGGGGATATAACTCAGTGGTACCATGCTTGCAGGGCAAGTACAAGGTCCTGAATTCGATTCCCAACACACACACACATACATACAAAGAATATTAATTCTGCTTGTCACTTTTTTAAGTTGCTTGCAATCCACGTTTATAACTAATACAAGTCCACTTCTAAATAATATTACCCTTGTAATTAGTACCCTATAGGGGGTAATAGGGTACTAATGAGCCATAGAGACATTCATTATTTCTTTTTTTTTTTTTTCTGTATTTTAGGGAAGGGTCTACAGGGTGTTCAGGGTCTCACTACTAGATTGGACTTGTAGTGATTCTCCTGTTTACTGCCTCCCAAGTGCTGGGATTACAGGCACTTGCCACCATGCCCAGCCCAGTCTCAATCTCTCAATCGCAGTCTCAGTGTGCCCTGGAGGTGGGGCCAGAATGGCATGCCCAGGGATGGAACCCCCACCCCTGCACCTACTTGCAAGTGCTTTAATCTACTAAGCTATTTGGCCAGCCCTCATTATTTCTAATATTATCTTTCATCTCTAGCACTTCGTTATTCTTTCTTAGAATTCCAGTTTCTATCCCTATGCTGACATTATCAACCTGGTTTTGGATGTTTCTGTATTTTTCTTGTCTTCTTGTCTTATTTGTAATACTTAGGATTATATTCATGACCTTCCCACTGAGCTACTTCCCAGCCCTGTTCTTTTTTTTTTTTTTTTTTGTATAGGGTCTCACTGTACAGCTTGGACTCGTAGTTATCCTCCTGATTTCTGCCTCCCTAGTGTGGGATTACAGGTGTGCACCACGGGCTGGGACTCCATCACCTGCTCAGCACACTCAGAGGCAGGGCTGGCTAAGCATGCGGTGCCAGGGATCAAACCCTGGCTCCTGCACTTACCTAATGCTTAGTCTGCTGAGCTGTATCACGAGCCCTCTCAGCCCTGTTTTGATTTTTTTTTTTTTTTTTTTTTTTTTTGGTCTTTTTTGAGACAGGGTCTCACTATGCAGTTCAGGCTGGTCTTAAGCTCACCTTGTAGCTCAGGCTGGTCTTGAACTCACAACGATCCTCCTGCCTCAGCCTCCCGAGTACTGGGATTACAGGCATGCGCCACCACGCCTGGCCTTGATTTTTTACTCTGAGACAAAGTCTAAGTTACCCAGGCTGGGCCCAAACTCATGATCCTCAGCTTCCCAGAGTGCTGGGGTTATGACCATGTACCACTTGGCTTGCCTCTTGTCTCCATCACAGCCTTCAGCATATTAATTGTAGTTCTCAGTTTTTTCTGGTCTCTTCCTTTGTGCCACATCAGACTCTTCTTTTGAAGTTTGTAGTCTCCTCAAATTGCATTTTTGGCTTTTCAGAATGCCTTCTAATTTTTTGTTAAAACATACACATGACCTGTGGGTATAGGAACCACAGGAAAACAGTCCTTTAGCTGTGCTGCATTTGGGTTGAGAAGAGATCTGTCTCAGAAAATCCATAGAACAGGTAGAACAGGCTGGCTGTAACAGCTGGGATGGACATTTCTCTGTCCTCATCTGTGAGATATGGAATTGTTCTCCTTAGGACAGCATTGTAAGGAAGAAAAAAGAGCCGGCCAAATAGCTCAGCAGATTAAAGCACCTGCAAGCAGGCTCAGGGGCTGGGGGTTTGATTCCGGTGCCTGCTGTGCTGGCCCTGCCACTGGAGAGCACTGAGACAGCAATTGGGACTGGGTGTGGTGGCATGCACTTGTGATCCCAGCACTTGGGAGCCAAAAACAGGAGGATCACTACGAGTCCGATCCATGTAGTGAGACCCTGAACTAAATACATTAAAAAAAAAAAAAAAATTACATTCAATGGACTAAGGGTTGTTAGAAAGGATGGATAACAATCCATCTCCCTGGCCCAGTCATGCACTTTTAGAAGGGGCTTGAAAGCTGGATCTAGAATTTGTGATGGATTTGTACTTCAATCTGGGATGTTCGTATGCTACCTGGAAGAGAGTAACCTCAAGTGTAAAGACTGGTTGAAGTTAAATGAGTAAAAAGATGCCTCATACAAACCATAAGAAACCTAAGGCGGAGCCAGCTATGGTGGGGCACACCTATAATCCTGGCAGTAGGGTAGGCTAAGGCAGGAAGATCACAGATTTGATCCCACCTTGGGCAGTTTCTAACTTAATAAGCCTCAGTCTCTGAATATTACTCAGCTACAAAAAAAAAAAAAAAAAAAAAAAGGATAAATTCAAGGCTTTTATTACTCTCTGAATAAAAAGTGATTAAATATGCACCTTGTATGACAACAAACCACTATGAAAAAAAACTTGCATATCTACAATAATCAGTGATGCTGGAAAAAAAATCTGATTAAAAAAGAAAAAAAAGCTGGGGATGTGGCTCAGTGAAGGCCCTCTGTTCAATAACTAATGCTCCTCCCCCCCCCAAAAAAAAAGATTGAAAAGGTTTGAGTTGCTGTATTTCTATTAGATAAAAAAAAAAGCAAAATAAAATGTATTATAAGGAGAGAGCTGCTTAATTTTTTGATCCTCTTAATTTCTGATGATTCTTCTTACAATTTGTGTTTAGATGTCCCCCCCAAAGCCTCATGTACTTTTTTTTTTTTACTTTTTGGCAGAACCAGGGATTGAACTCAGGCCTTTGCACTTGCTATTCCACTGAGCTACCTCCCCGGCCCAGTCATGCACTTTTAGAAGAGGCTTGGAAGCTGAATCTAGAGTTTGTGATGGATCTGTACTTCAATGCTGGAATTAAGGGTGTGAGTGCTATGCCTACCCTAAGTCAGGTAGCCTCCATACAATGTAAGGGACAGAAAGAGGCTTATCCCCTCCCTGCTCCTCTCTTGTTGCTTTTTGTTGTCTTATGCTCAGAACTGCCATGAACAATTGCCTTTCTGCCACCCACCCTTCCTTGGAGCCAGTCAATTATGCTCTGAAATTTCTACAAACGGTGAACTAAATAAACCTTTCCTCCTTGGGTATTGGGTATTCTGTCTCAGCGACAGAAAAATAACTAAGGCAATTCTCACATCTTTGGTCATTCAAGAGATGCAAATTAAAACAATGTTAAAATTCCATCTTACACCAGAAAGAATGGTTAGCAAGAAGTCAGCTAATAACAAATGCTAGAGAGGCTATGGGGAAAAAGGAACCCCTCTCCACTGTTGGTGGGAGTGCAGGCTGGTACAACCATTAAGAAAATCACTGCAAAGAATCCCCCAGAAGCTAGGATTGGAAGTTCCATTCAAGCAAGCTATTCCCCTCCTAGGTATTTTTCCAAAAGAACTGAAAACATCCTATCGTAGTGATATACATGCACCTATGTTTATAGCGGCACAATTTATCATAGCTAAATCTTGGAAACAATCTAAATGCCCATCAACTGAGGAATGGATAAAAAAAGATGTGGTATTTTTACAGAATGGAGTGTTACTCAGCTTCAAAAAAAAAAAAAAAAAAAGGATAAATTCAAAGCTTTTATAGATAAATGGTTGCAACTGCAACTAGAGACTGTATTGGTAAGTGAAATAAATCAGACCCACCTGTGCAAACATCATATTGTCTTGCTAGTGTAAGAATCTGAAAGAGTAAATAAAATCTGAAATGTATAGATGATAGATACGGTGAAAAGGAAAGTATCTGCTTAGTAGGAAGGAAAAACTGGGATGAAGAAAAAGACAGAAGGGAAACAGATATATCTATGTATATATGCAGGATAGTTTGAATAATTGTGTGCTGATTTCTGCTGATCTATTGAAAGTAACAATTAATGCTTAAAATTTTTTAGTTGTTATTTTTTCTGTTTAATTTCTTATAACTTTTTGTTTTGGCCAATTTTGCAGATTTATATCTGGTAACCTAAACAACTACTTTGAAGATAATAGTATGCAACATTACAACCATTGTTGAATTTGTATTAATTTGTTTAATTAAATTTTGCATTGTTTCTAATGTGTTGCATTTTTTTATCATTTTATATTCTTTAAAAATAATAATAATAAAAGAAGGAAAAGAAGAATGCACCCAATAAAATAGCTTCAAAATACGTGGTACAGACACTGAAACATAAAAGAAAGATAACTCCAGAAACTACCCTTTTTTATCCTAACAACCTTTTCTTGGCAAATGAAAGAATGACTAGCTGGGGATGATAGCACATGCCTGTAATTCTAGCATTTGGGAGGCAGAGGCAGGAGAACTGCTATGAGTTTGAGGCCAGCCTGGGATACAAGGTGAGTTCAAGGCTAGCCTATACTACATAATAAGATCCTGTCTCAAAAAAAAAACTAGACAAAAGTAGCAAAGGGCTGGGGAAGACCTGAGCTATATCAACAAATAGCTTTACTAACTGGTATTATATAATCTAATAATAGTAGGACACCTATCCATTCTCCTTGCTCCTGGCATGCCTCCTAAAGAAGATCCTGGAGGCCTAGGGAGAGAGCTCAGTAGAATAAGTGCTTGCCTGGAAAGCACAAGATCCTGACTTTAATCTCCAGTACCATGAAATAGATAGATAGATAGACAGACAGACAGACAGACAGGTAGACAGACAGACCCTGGGTGATAAAACCAAGGGCCAAAAAATTTGAAAAGAATATGAAATCATACAAAGTACATTCCCTGACCACAGTAAAGTTAAAAGATAAATAAACAATAAAATTATTAGAAAATACAAACTACTTGGAAATATCTGTCCAAGTAATCACTGAGTCAACAAAATTATAAGAAATGTTAGATACTATTTGTCTTAGTTACTTTTCTCTCATTGCTGAGAGAAAATACCTAACACCCAAAGTTAAATGGGAAAAGGTTTATTTAGCTCACAGTTGGCAGAGATTTCAGTCTATAACTGGCTGGCTCCAAGGTAGGCTGGCACACAGCAGGGACCAAAACACTCATGGCAGTGGAGGACCCAAAAACAACAAGAGAGAGAGAAGGGACAAGCCTTTCCATCCCTTACATTATATGGAGGCTACCTGCCATAGGATGGGTGTAACACTCACACCTTCAATCCTAGCCCTGGCCCATGAATCAATCACAAACTCTAGATTCAGCCACCTCAGAAAAACCCACCTTCCATAACTGCATGAGGCTTTGGGGGGATATCAAGCACAAACTGTACCAATATTTTATGATAATAAAAATATTGTATTTAAAATTTGTGATGCTTTCCTTGGCCAGAAGCCGGAGGATGAGCCAGGCACAGACTCTCGCCTGGGTCTAGTAAAAGTGGTAGCAGCAGTGACAGTGGCTCCAGAGGATAAAAAAAAGAAAAGCGATCCTTTCTGCAGCTGCCTTTTAATGTTAATGTCACTGGAAGAACCTCCATGGCCCAGGGACTTTCAGACCCTGCTGCTCCTAATCTGTAGTCCTCTTCTGATCACTTTAGAACTAGGATTACCAAGGACCTGGATGCACTGGAGCACGCGTCCCCAGGAGTATGTGTACCCATCTGATATCACTCCTGAGCAAGGCTCCATTCTGGTGTCAAACATTGACAACGTGAGGAATGACTTTCTAATTAAAATCATTGCTAACCAGGGCAAGTTATGGCTTTTAAACTTCTATTGAAATAGCATATTTTCAGGGCCGGCGGTATAGCTCAGCGGACTAAGCGCTTGCTTAGGTAAGCACAGGGACCAGTGTTCAATCCTTGGTTCCCCAAGCCGCGCCGGCCCCACCTTCGGGCGCACTGAGCCGGTGATACAATCCGGGCGTGGTGGCGCGCGCCTGTTATCCCAGCACATGGAAGGCAAAAAGCAGGAAGATCACTATGAATGTGGGCTGCATGCATAGTGAGACCCTGCACCAAAAAATAGAAAAAAGTGAAATAGCATATTTTAAAATGTCTCTTGGAAACATGAAGCACCTGCATTTATTTATTTATCTATTCATTCATTTATTTATTTAGTGGAACTGAGGATTGGACTCAGGTCCTTGCGATTGCCAGGCAAGTGCTTATTCTACTGAGCTATCTCCCTGGTCCAGCATCTGCATTTATTTTGAGACAGTTTCTGTTGCCATTGAGAATAAATGAACATAAAATTTGTGAAATGCACCAGCCATGCTAGCATATCCTTATAATAATAATCCTAGTGTAGGCAACTTAGCAGGAACCTGTCTCAAAAGAAAAAAAATAAAAATAGATAGGGATATAGCTCAGCGTAAATTTAATTCCCAGAACAGAAAAAAAAAAAAAAAAAAAAGGAAATACACGTAAGGCTGTGCTTTGTGAAAGTCTTATAACTGTAAATGTCTATAAGAGAATCATCATAAATCAACAATTTCCCACCTTTAAAGATGAAAGCCTTCTTTCATCTAATTTGGAGTGTGCACACATTTGAGGTATAATATTAACAAGAGCCCTTCTGAGCAAACTACTAGAAGCCAATTGAAATTTCTAGTAAAAAGACTAACAACTAATTAAACAGCAAACAAGTGATACACTCATCTGCAGATATAATACAATAGCAAAGATGGGGAAATGAGTGATGAAGTATTACTACATGCTTTGATAGGCTAAGGACAATACAATCAACAACAAATACACACAAAAAAGGGAGGGGCACAGGAGAAAAGCAAAGAAAATAGAATAAGCCTCACTAGCTGGGAGTCGGTATGTAGAGCTGTTCAATGAAGGAGAAAGTAATTTACTTAGCAATACCTTGTGTCTCAACAAAGAAATACCAATAACAACAAAGATCCCAGGCCCAATCCCTAGAACACACACACTCCATACTGAAGCATAAGTATAGTCCTAGCTGCTCAGGAGGCTAAGGCAGCAGGATCACTTGAGCCCAGGAATTCGACAGCAGCCTGGGGAACACAGCAAGGCTACACAGGAAAAAAGAGAAGGTAAGATGAAAGTGGAGGAATGGACGGAGGGGGAGAGAAAGAGAAATTACTTTTAACTGAAATAGTGGAGAAAGAAAGATGGCGGGATATGGTTGGAAAACAACAGCTACTGTTAAAAGAAAATGAGTCAGTAGGTTATTATATAAGGAAGAAATGGAGCTACAAAAGTAATCAATAGAACAAAACAAGAGACAATTAGAAAACCTGTGTATACTTTAAAGTATACAGCCCAGCAAGGGAAGCTCCTTTAAGGCAGGTGTCTCCCTTCCGCTCAGCCTGTGTCTGCTCAGCCTGTATACAGTGATTCTCAGACCTGTAGCCTGAGGGTAAAAGTGAGCCCCGACTCTCACCTGCCCTGCAGGTTCTCAAGACTTCTGGCTCTTCCGCTCCTAGAAGATCCACGACCCACAGCTCCTCTCCTTGCTCCAGCTGGGAGATCAGCTCTGGCTTTGGGATAGGGAATCCTGTGGAGGGTGAAGACTCCGAATGAGAAGATGAGGCCTGAGCCGGGCGTGGTGGCGCACGCCTGTAATCCCAGCACTCGGGAGGCTGAGGCAGGAGGATTGTTGTGAGTTCGAGACCAGCCTGAGCTACAAAGTGAGCTTAAGGACAGCCTGAACTGCATAGTGAGACCCTGTCTCAAAAAAAGACAA
>PVKA01025919.1:0-32391 GCA_004027165.1 Ctenomys sociabilis
TCTTGTATTCTGAGTAACAAATTTAAAAATGATAATCCTCGATGTATTAACCATTGTTACTCTCCTATTGTCTGGTTTTGAAATCTTAGGTTTATTTCTCTTTAAAATTAAAAAAAAGAGGGACAGGGAGACAGCTCTGAGGTCTAAGTGTCTGCCTGGAAAGCACAAGGATCAAGGTTCAATCCCTGGTCCCATATGCCTTGCTGGTTCCCTGCCAAGCCAGACACTGAAATCAGGCATGGTGCCACATTCCTCTAATCCCAGCACTGGGGAGGCTGAGACAGGAGAATCACCACAAGTCTGAGATGCATAGCAAAACTCTGTACTAAATAAATAAAACAAAAAATATAAAGAAAGAAAATGATTTAGACTTGAAAATAATCAAATTAAGCTCAGGTCAAAAAGAACATTCTTAATCTTCTAAGTAGTGCTCCATTGCATGCCCTTCCTTTCTCAATCTTCCCTGGTCTTTTTCCCTAATTTTTCACTCACCTGTAGATTTATGTACTCAAAATCCAACATAATGGCTCAGGCTCTTATGTGCCTTCTATTCTACTCAGCTGTGTCATGCATACAGAATTGAATTAATGATGTGAATACGTTGCCAGTAACTTTTGCTTTGGTTTTAGTGTAAATTTTCTTAGTTTGATACGTATGTTGGAAGAAGAAAAAAATAAATTATTCCTTATAAATTGACTACTATAATGATTCCAAGAAAGCCTCCTTTTGAAACAATATCTATTTAAGAATGCAGATCTCAAACATTTCTGAAGTGAAGAATGACTCAATCCTGATTCTAAATCTCACCTAAGAGGCTGTATAGAAAATTCTTACATTAAGGCTCTACTTCAAATCAATTAAGTTAAAACTTCTTAAGGTATAACCCAAGAATCCTAATGTTTCAAAATGTCCCTGAGCAATTTTAATGTAATTCCAGGGTCAGAAACTTCTGTGCTTAACCCTAGTAACGGGAAGCCTAAGGCAAGAGGACCATGACAAGTGGGAGGCCAGCCTGGCTACAGGGTGAATTCAGTGTCAGCTTTGAGTACATTGTGAAATCTGTGAAACTTCCCCAAAAAGAGGTTCTGCTGTAACAGAAGATAAATAACACTACAAATAAGTTGTCTCTCCTATTAGTACTAACTTTGACCTTAAAAAATTACTAACCACCAACATAAAATATCTGACAAAAGAATATTTTTCATAGCCATACTTTCTGATTCAGTAACTAAGATCAATAGAAACTTCACATTATAGAAGGAACTGGTGTAAGGATCGGTGAGATAGCTCAGCAGACTAACAGCCTGCTTTGTCAAGCACAGGGACCAGGGTTCGATACCCAATCCTGCATGCTATGCTGGGCATGGTGGCACATGCCTGTAATCCCAGTGCTGTGGAGGCTGAAAACAGGAGGGTCACTGTGAGTCCAATCTGTGTAGTGAGACCCTGTACCAAATACATAAGTGGGAAGGAAGGAAGAAGGGAGGGAGGGAGGGAAGGAGGCAGGGAGGGAGGGAGGACTGCTGCAATAAATTCCAGGAAGAAATTGATGAATAATTAATTTAGTGCTTTTAATGGGTTGTGGAGATATGTATTTTATAATTATACATGTATTTTTATAATATATACTTTTAATTTTTTATAAAATGCATTTTAAGTCAGAATATAGAAAACTACACCTTCTTAATATCTACAAGTGTATCAAGTCAAAGTACTTTTCCTGGTACAACATGGAACAGTGAAGAAATTTATAATTTGCAATTATTACAAATTATATTCCCTTGTGCCAACTGAGTCTACATGCCATTAAAAATGAATTTTTAAAAATTTCAGTAAAGGACATATTAGTGGAACTAAGGTCAGGCTGAGGAACCTAGTCAACCCACCATAGGGGCTTTGGCAACTGATCAAGTTATTTCTTTCACTGATACTTTCAGCTGGATTCCTAAAAGAAACTGAGGGATGAGTGTGGCTCTACCAGATGGAAAAAAATGTCCTTTATGTGCTCGCCATACATCAAACAAGGATGGATGGCCGCCTACGGCAGCTTAGCTTCTATATTCTCACATCAACTTACTTGGGGAACTAGATCAGACTGTTTGAAAGCCAAAAGGGCCTATTCCCTCAGTAGCAACAAAACCAAGAAGAGAAAGTCAAATGAAAAAGAAAAAGAAAAAAGCAAACATTAATTCTCTCCCCAATTTAAACTATTCTTTTCACAATAATACAGGGATAAGGCTCACTGAGCTTCTGTCAAGTCATGTAATGAGAGCAGTAAAATTTAACTGACTGTAAAGAATGTGTCTTAGAATACTATTTGTGTTGGACAAGTTGCTTACCTCTCCATGCTTCAATTTTATTCACTGCCTAATGAACAGGATATCACAATACTGTCTACTTGAAGGAATAGCCAAATAGCTCAGTGGATTAAAGCACCTGCAATCAGGGCTAGGGTTTCCATCCCCAGGCCTGCCACACTGGCCTCGCCCCCTGGGCATGCTGAGATGGCCATTGAGATTGGGTGTGGTGGTGCACACCTGTAATCCCAGCTCTTGGGGAGATATAAATAGGCAGATCACTATAAGTCTGATCTAGTAGTGAGACCCTGAACATCCTGTAGACCCTTCCTACTAAAAAATACAAAAAAAAAATATTGTCTACTTGAAAATTAGAAAATTTAAAAAGACACAACACGGACAGAGCATATGAGAACACCTGCCAGGCAGTAGGTGATGGATGTGTTCGTGCAGAATCACATGGATATTGACTTTGCAGTGCTTCACCAACTTCACCCAGAGCAGGCTTCCTCTGCTTCTTCCCTGGAGAAAATCTCACATCCCCAATTTGCAAAACACCGACAGACTGGCCTAGTGGAGATCAGCCCACTTCTCCTTCTTGACCCCTGCTTATCAAATTTGTTTATATTTAAGCAACTGCTGTGTGGGGGGAAAAAACTGGTCCAATGATCAAAACAGACCTTGGCTTTCTAATGTTTTGCAATCAAACAGAGGTGCAAGCTAAGAATAACTTGTGAAGCTAATTTATTTCGGGACCACACAGTAGTCAACACTCAGGGTGTGCTCAGCACAGGATACACACTCTTGCTCCTTAAGGACACCATGTACAGTTTATGGTACAGGAAAGGAGAGCTGTCCACTGAGGAAAAGAAAACAATGTACAATGAACAGTACCCTTAATTTTCAAGAATGCTATGCATACTCGTGTTGACAGTTGCACAATTTACAGTACCTAAATCTGGGAGAAGTCTATATTCCCCTTGAGAGATGAGTGCATAAAGAAAATGTGTTTATATAGAAAGAGTACTATTCTGCCACAAAAGATAAAGCTGAGTCATTTATATGAAAATGGATACACCTTGAAGCCATAACTTTTGGTGAAGTAATTGGACACACATTTAAATACTGCATGGATTTTCTTGGGTGAGAAACCAAAAGGTTAAATAAGGTGCACAACAGAGGGTAGGTAGTGGGATGTAGGAAGAACTTGTTCAAGTGGAAAGGGAAACACGTTGGGGAGGAAAAGTAAGAGAACACATCGGGGGGAAGCTTGTGTGAACACAGAGGGCATGAGAAGGGGAAGGGAAGAAGGGAGGGGAACAGAGAAGAAGGAACTGAGATTCATTATGTGCAGGTTCATATCCCCTATGATCAGTTTGATTAATATATATGACAAATACGTACTAAGGAAAAATAAAATTAAAAAATTATTTTATATCACATCAACCAAAATAGAGCTGTTGAATTTAAAACTTACCTTCGTCTATGTATTGCTTGCTCTATGTCAATTTTGTTCTATTTTTTTCATAAACATTTTACAAAATTTTTTACATTTTACTTTTTCATTTCAAAAACAATTTTTTAAAAGTGTATTTGGTACAGTATCTCAATACACAGCTTGGACTCATAGTGATCCTCCCGTCTTCAGCCTGCCCAGCTCTGGGATTACAGGAATGCACCACCACTCCCAGACTTGGTGGCTAGTACAGCATGTGGGTCAGGGAATCGAACCCTGGTCTCTGAGCTTGCCTAAGCAGACAATTAGTCTGCTGAGCTATCTCACTGACCTCATTTCAAATGTTATACATTTAAATTTATGGGATGTGTAATGCATTTCTGATGCAAGACTTATTGACTGGGAATTAATATTAATTTTCCTCTGTTCTAAAGAAAACAAATTATTTTTCAATTATTTCTCAGCCCCAGCTGTTTATCTAAAAGTTTTTCACATATAACCTACCGCAGTTTCCCTGACATTTTAGTTATGTTAAGTAAATTTTCATTTTAGATATTATTTTGGGTATTATTTATAATATTTGTTTATAGCTTTTAGAAATGTTACATTCTTTGTGTTAGTATATAAGTTCTCTTGCATTCCTGTAAGTCATCTTTAGGTCTTTTAATCTTTAAATTCCCCTTTTTCTGAGTCACTTCGTTTTAGAATTCAGTTGCCCCGAGATGACTACTAAACTGTTACAGCTGCGAAGCCACCTCCATCCACACTGACCATGAAGAGCGTCTCTGAACAGGCCAAAGTGGCGTCAGTCTTAATTTATTGACACCACACATGGAAAAAGCATTGGCTCTCTGGTTTCATCCGTGTCTCTCTTTGCAATGCAGAAATGTAGGTTTCTTCTGCCCTAAAATATTTGAGTTTGGGATTATTATTTTTCAAATTATTAATATGCTTTGAATTTTTTTCCTGTGAGATTTTATTCCTATTCTCAATTGCCTGAAATACCAATCTACGCCTCCACTTTTTTTTTTTTTCTAAATGTGTCTGGATATTTGGTTCCTAACACGTATTTTCAAAAAGTAATATTAAATAATCAGTGAAAAATACCCTTTTACCTTCAGAGAACATTGCCCTTGAAACCCTGTGGTGCATAATGCCACCACTTAAATAGGAAACAAAGAGAAATAAACTTGTGAATAAAATAAAAGTAGCATAATAAAAGAGACGAAGACATCTTTCATACACTGTCTTACATACATTGTTTACTTCACAGGCAGTAAAAACAATGTTTAGACAAATTAATGTAAAAGAAGACACCATAAAAGTCATACCTGATTTGTACCTTGTAAATAGCATTGAGAGGCCTAGGTCCCAATGCAGTTATTTAAAGTAGCACAGGGTCATAGACTCTTAGCTTCAAAAGGACACTTAGATGAAATTTTAAATTAAAAGAAATCTAACCTGAGACCTACTTCATTGTTCACTACATCGGTTATCGTTCTAACACTAACTGTAACACACAATATATATACCTGGTTCCTCAATTAAAATTTCTATCTTAATTCCTGTTTCTGTTTCTTTTCTCTTTCTTGTGTACATGCAGTTTCAAAATCTCTTAAACACAAGCATTTTTTATCTTGTATTTTAAAACATGGCATTGAAATTCACACTTGCCGCTGGATGATCTTTCATCGGTATTTGAATGGCAGCAGAAGAGGGGCTGTGCAGAGCCATCTTTTGCAGCATGAGTGAGGTTCCTTAAAGTCATGCATCATAAAGGCCCTGGTTAGCACACAGCCCTTACCTCATCTCCTTCAAATACACCATCCCACGCTCCAATGAATGGAAACCTTAAAACTTCATTTCTCAGATGTTTTTGCAACTAGGGTTACTCGGAAAATAAGTATGCCAATTAGGAGCAATCATGGGATATTTGGAAGGCACGAATAAGGTGGAGGCCACCTTCATTCCGGTTCTGGCTGTTTTCTGATGCCAGGAATGTTTATGGACATTCCAGCACCTGATGACCAACCTCATGAGTGTTGAGAGATACTTGAAATTGCGGCAGATGGTCTCTACCTACTGTTTGGGCAGTTGAAGAAATCATTCAACTAAAGATGACATGTAGCTACAGTGGCATCTTCTTAAATTCTTTTCAGTGATAACCTTCTGATTCACAGTTCCCAATAAAATAAGAAATAACTCCCATGGCAAATCTCATGGTGCTTTCTACCATTCAGTAAATACCATGTCAATGCATTGTATTTCAATCATCTTCTGCATCATGGGCATAATATAATTTGGGGGGTTTTGCTGTTGTTTTCTTTACTAGCCCCTGTTTAAAATAAGTACAAAGCACGAGAAGACTGTTATGCACCCAACTTAGTATCTCTATCACACAGAAAATATTATATCAACATATTATACATGTTTCCATCATAGGGTCATATTCTATTAAGTGCTGCAGGGTTCTGGTTCTGCTTAGGTATAATAAGGGTCCAATGCATAAAACAAAATCCTTGACCACAGACACAAGTATTTAGCAAAAATAGAGAGAAGCTGAGTAGAAAGCTAAAGACATCTAAAGGATACCAAGAGTCTATTACACAACTTTTGAGTCACCTAAAAATCAATGAGTGAAGGTAATGATAGTACTTTGATCAAAGTCTTGACAAAAAACATTAATTGTAACTGAACCCCTCCAGAGACTTCTGATAAGACCACATTATAACACCTTCAAGAGAAAAATCATTTCAAAATTCATCCTTTCACTCTGACAGTTTCAAAATAGGAAACCAAGATGAAAAAGCAATAAAAATGAGTATCATTCCAGGAAAAACATGTAAGTCCCAGTTCTAAATAGTTTTTACCTTTGTCTATATGGGATGACCTTGACCAATCAAGTCATGGCATAGCCAATACATAGCTTTAAGACCTTTTTAGAGGTTATATAATATTATCTAGTGGCTAATAAAAGCAGGTTCAAGCTTGAGCTTTGTCAGTATGCTACTTGATAAACAAGAAAATGAATTAGAAATATGCCCTGAAATTAAAAATGTTTCTAAACGTAATTAGACTCTTAATGATTAAATTATAATTCAAAATGACCTCGATGAGAAAGAATCTTCAAACATTTACAAGCATTGTGAACTTGTATTTGAGTTTTGAAAATAAATACACATTTACAAGTGTGCAAACAGAAGTAAAATATGTGAGATGCCAATGTTTCTCCTAGATGACAAAATTTTTAAGTGGATTAAAAGCCCCATCAGAAAAATATAAATAAAATAGGTGCTTTGTGTATGATTTAAAGTAAAGTAGTAAAAACAGAAAACTAGGAGAAACAACATTATCTTCAAATTCGAAAGAGATTATGCTATGAATGAAAATCATAAGACACTAGGTAGAAATAAACCAGCTTAATTAAAGCACAACAGAATAAAATATATTTGGTAGCCTTCAAGATGATCAGTGAATCCCTAGAAACAGAAGCAGACTCTTTATCTCCTTGGTCCTCAGCAGGTAGGATTTCACACCAGGTTGTCCCTTGGCCTAGTCCATGCTACCTGTGCTCTACTTCACACTTGAACCTACAGTGGATCCCAGCACCTTTGTTCTATCTGATAGAAATTTTCTAGCTTCCAGTTGAATTTAAACTCAGCCAGTGTGGAGACTCAGCAAGAGCATAGAGGGATGGAGCGCAGCGAAGTTCAGGAGCTTATTTTCTTGCCCCACCCAGTAAGCTGTCTATGGGTTGTATCATCTCAGTGCGTCTCAAGGACTTCAGCTCCACATGAAATCGCTCTTCCCCACATCCCTTCCTGCTTTGATGTGATAACAGTACAGCTCTCTCAGGGCCAGGCAATGACATAGAGTGCCCCCCAACGTTATCATTTATTTAATATAGAGATCAACCAACTGATGTTGTCTCCCTAATTATTTCTGTCCCAGTCATCATTCCCTAGAGAGCAAAAACCTACTGTGTTGAAGTGCTATTGACCTCTATGTCAGACCTCAACCTGACTAAATAATTTATTTTGAGAATTAATTTCCTTTGAAAATATTCAAAATATCTCTATAAAATGCTCTCCATTTTGCATATACCTGTGTATCAGCAACCATTTGTGAATAAACTATTTACTGAGACTTTTCTAGAAAAATCTTAAACTTTCTGTTAGCATAACATCAATCTTTATCTTCATTATCTCCAGAAAAATGCAAAATATTTATGTTTTAAACTGTTGGTCTAATCAAAACTGGCATAAAATGCAAGTTTATGGCCTCATTTGTTACTCTTTTGACTTTTGTTGCAAAATAAACATGTCTTCTTCAGTCTCACTTTTATAATCATTAGCTTTCATTACTGGCTTTTCTTCACATGGAAAAAAAATTGGACTCAATTCCCTATAAAATGAAATTTTGAAAAATATATTTGCCAGTGGCTCAAAATTTAGCCAGAGTAGATGATTCTAGATTTGGCTTTATTATTCTGCTTCTGGATCAAAATGGATTTGTCCGACATCTATTTGGGAAAAGATGAATATGTGACTGGAACATTCTGAACGGCAGTGCCAGTGACAGTCCTGGGCCGATGCCCTCCAACATCTTGAATCGTCATTGCCTGGAAAGGCGTCCACCTATTGCCTCAGAAGGAAAGGAGGGACAGCATCAAATGGGTGCGCTGCGCTGGAAGATCAGTAGGAACAAAGGTGAGGAGGGGTGAGTGTTCTTTGTTTGGGGACTCTGTTGTGGACATCACTGACATATTTAAGTGTCTTGGTCAGGAATTAGGCACTGAAAGTGAAAACTGAGAAAAATGCATGGTATGATCTTGTCTTTCTAAATTTATAAAAGTTATTTTACAGTAGGAAGGAAAAAATCTCAATTTGTCATTTATATTGTCATCATCTATGTTCATTATAAATTGTTAATATCTGTTGCTTCATCTGATAAATTTTCTTGTCCTCTAGTTTCAAAGTTAAAAGGCACACCTCTGGAGGAATTTAAAATGCAAAAGCATTTCTCTTAAAGGTATTGTGTTGTTGGCTGGGGTGATGGCTCAGTAGAATAAGCAGTTCCCTAGGAAGCACAAGGGCCTGAGTTCAATCCCTGGTTCCGTCAAAAAAAAAAAAAAAGAAAAAGAAAAAAAAGACATTGTGCTGCAAATAACAATAGCGAGATTGTGTTTCACCAAACATACAGAATATTTTATATTGATGATATTAAGGAATATAAAATAAATCTTGCTTTCTAGGAACCTATAAACCCCCCCCCCAAAAAAAATTGGTGCAAGTTATCTTGTTCACTAAAAGAAAACATCCTCCACACTCCAAACATAAATAAAATTAATTACTTTTTTCTGTCTAGGGATAATTTGTTACACAAAACCAGCCCTGTTATAAATTTTATTCAAATGAGGATGGCAGAGAATGTTTCAGTGAAGCTCTTGGACAAGGTGGTTGCTTGTCGCTGGTCTTTAGCAGGTGGTAGAGCAAACCCTTGTGGGCAAAACCATGACAGGGTTTTAGGTGGGGTCCTT
Source organism: Ctenomys sociabilis (assembly GCA_004027165.1). Lineage (NCBI taxonomy): Eukaryota > Metazoa > Chordata > Mammalia > Rodentia > Ctenomyidae > Ctenomys > Ctenomys sociabilis. Next base: position 9,293 of record PVKA01025919.1, read on the forward strand.
TCAGGTCAGAGGCCAGTGCAAGAGGAGTCATTGCTCCAGTGTTAGATATGTGACTGATGGGAAAGATTCATTCATGTTACATAATGGAAACAATTTCAGAAACTTTATGTTGACAATTACATTTAAACAGATTAGAGAATCTCATTAACAATACATCTCCCTTTATGAATTTCCTATTAAACTTTACAAACCTTCTTTTAGTTATTAAACTAATCCATTTGAAACAGAACTAGGTTAAAATAACACATCTGATTTTATTTCATTTTATTATAAAGGGAATGAAAATAATTTAAAAATTAAAAATGGTACAAAATTTCAAAACACAAAATGAGAGGAATTAAACAATGGTTAAATAATGTTATGCTGTGAATTATTGCTTTAGAAGTAGCTGCTCAGATTACCAGATATAGGTATGTAAAATTGGTCAACAATGTTAAACCATTAACTACTCCCTTCAATAAACAAATAGAAATTACTAGTACAATTAACACACACAAATACACACACACACACAAACAATATATGCTGAAATTTTAAATGATTTACAATTAATTTTTAAATGAGTTCCAATTAAATTATTTACCTGTAATAATCATTTGGTTCCTTTTAAATTATTCATCAAGAATATATCTATTTTTTTTACTTAAACATGAAAACTGATAAAAATGACCCTGTGAAAGGTACAAGCACTGAGATTAATCTGGCACATCCAAAATCTACTAATCTTGTTTGGTTGGATATTTTTAAAGAAAATTTTTATAATTGCTTAAAATACATACTCTCCAGACAGACAAAAAATATAATCAGAAACAAGAGTGGTAATTTTTGTTTTTAGATATTTTCCAAACAATTCTGCTCTCTTTAGTCTCTTATAATTTCATATAAAATATTTTTCCTTCAATGTACAATTTTTTATATAAGTACAGAAACAACACATTTGGAATGAAGATAATTGGTAAATATGAAAACTAAAAATACTTTATAATCTTACTACATTACAAAAACTATTTTTATACATTTTATCCCTAAATTACCATGGAATAGACCAGCATATGGCAAAATTTCAGAATATAGTTTGCTAAAATTTAATACCCAATTAACTCTTTTCCTTGTTCTCTTAGGGATCACTCCTATCTCTACAATGTTTTCTGTCTGTATTACAATGAACTATTTTTTGAAATCATGTTTTAAAATTTCTTTCTTTTTTCTTTCTTTCTGTATTTGGTACAAGGTCTTACTACTCAGCTTGGACTCATAGTGACCCTCCTGTTCTCAGGCTCCCAACACTAGGATTTCAGGCGTGCGCCACCACACACGGAGCCGGTCATGGTTCAGCGCGCTCTGTGTGAAGTCGTGGATCGAACTGCGCTCCCTGTGCTTGCCTAGGCAGGCGCTTAGTCCTCTGAGCTATTTCACCCGCCTTGAGCTCCTATTTTAACTATTATTGCAGCACCGATCATATTCACAATTGGTCACTGCATAGCTCCTCCTAAGTATCTAACTGGTTTAGAAAATACCCAATACTGAATTTATTATTTCACTAAAAGGAAATCCATGATGCTTCTACCTCTATAACTGAAGTATCTTCCATTTCTTAGACCAACTATCTCAATCATTTTTTATACTTTCTGTTCGTTTTTTTCTGTGCTTCTCATCACTGAGCAAATCCTTCTGGTCTTCTGGCTCAGAAAAAAAAAAAAAAAAAAAACGAACTATAAACTCTTTTCCTGAAGAAATTTTATATAAAGTTGCATGAAATGTTCAGCTAGTGTATATTTGCAAGTGACCCAAGCCACAGAGACAGTGTCACTGTCAAGAACCAGAGTGTCACTAGCGCCAGGACTTGCCGCACATTCTTCTCAGGTACTGCTCTCGTTAGAGCGAAGACTGAGGCTAGCAGCAGAGATTTCCTCTGCCCTGTGCTAGTAAGACAGCTTCTGAGATGAACAACTTCCCTCTAGACTATCTCCCAATTAACTAAACATACAGCGCTAGAACTTTCTTTCCAAGCTTTAAGACTATCTGTAGTGTTCTTCCACTAGCTCTCCACCGAATCACAGAATGACATCTCGCCTCCTGGTGTCACATTCGGTGCCTTCACCTTCCCTATTTAATCTTTAGTACCTCCCAGATTTATTCCTCTGTGTACCCTCTGTGTCATTCGAAAGTTTTAGGCACTGATTCACCTAAGGGACAATGATCATAATGCTTATATATTAGCCGTCATATCAGTAAAGACTTGGTGTGATTGATATTTGGAGAAGGGTGGGGAATACTGTGAGAAAAAGGAGTGCTTAATCACACTTTGTCATCTATATAGTCAGAGAATAGTTCTTTATAAGCAACATTAAATGTTGGCAAATAGGTAAAAGATGAAAAGTATCTTGTTCAATTTGTTCATTCATTCATTAATTCAGCAGTCATTTAGAGACATCATTCATAGGCTTAGGTGACATGGAAGAAGCTGCTGCAATTGCACAATATACCTGTCTTTGCTTACACAAAGGTTTCCTTTATTCGGGGCCAGTGGCTTGGCACCTATGGAAATGCTAATTTCATTTGAAAGTAAGCAACTTCTTGAAAGAGCCATATTCATTTGCAAGTCTGTCTCTTGCCAGATATTCAAAAGCAGGTGCAGTGGGGTCAGCTACCTCTGAGATATAAACAAAAGGTTTCGTGTGTGAGTCAGTGTGACCTTCACAGGCAGCAAAAGGAGGAACAGCGCTGAAAGCAGAAGCTTATGTACTTAGCTAATCCAGTTGCATGAATAAGCAGAGGGTAAAAAGCACAAGTGTTTTCAGTGAATGTAGATTAAATGTGGGCCTTGTGGGATTCTTTCTCAATAATATTCAGATTAAATGTGTTTTCCAGACTTAAATTTCTCCTTCATGGACCCCTACCTCATAAGAGATATAGTCAAAGACTTACTATATTTCTCTCCAAAAGTTGGGAACTTTTCACCCCTAAAATCCATCACTTATATAAGTAGATTTTAATGAGTCAAGTCCTTGAAACAACAAAATAATCTCTCTTTTGGCAAAGGAAAAGTACTCTGTTCCTATACTTGGAATTATTTTAATACTTTCCTTATGTGTATTAGAGATTCTTCTTAACCTCTTTTGCAATTTACTTCTGCACCAATAAAAAAATTCTTCCCTTATAAGATTTTCTTTTCTTCTAACGTTTTAGGAGGAGGATTTCCTAGTGTAAAGTGCCCTTGACGAAATTTCATAAAATATTAAGCAGGGTTTTTTTTTTTTTGCTTGTACTTATTAATACTTAGAAATATCTTAGACAATAATGAACTTAACTTACCTTGGCATAAAGCACACAAACTGTGAGCATGATGTCTGGAGCTTCCAAACTTCACTGAGGATGCAATATTTTCAGTTTCATATTTTTGTTAGCATGACATCTTATCACGAGAGATTCAGATTATATTTCATTTGAAGGAGTAGCATTAGATGGTATTTCCCTTCCTCTATAAGTGCCTTACACAACATAGACCCCTTTCACAATTGGCGGGTGTATTCACAAACTGAATATATGCATGTGTGCACCTGTGTAAGTACTGAATGTCCAGGCACATGGACCTTGTCATTTCCTTGGAAAAGGGCCCATGTTGAGGGAAGTACATTTTGGACCACCACTCTAAGATCTCTGAACTGACATGCATATATGAGTAAGCAGATGCACCCCGTGGCTCTCTCAGGCCAGAATTCCAACACTCAGGGATCACTGAGGTCAGTGTGTGTTAACAGAAAACACTCTCAAATAAGTCAAGTTGATCACTCTTCTCCCATGCATGCTTTGGCTTCAGTGACATCAGAGTTCCTGTCCTTGGTTTGAGACAATCACAAGACTTTCTCACACCTTCTGCTTGGGCTTATAAAACCAAAGACATGCTGAAGGGTCTTGAATAAAACAAATTAGACTGTGCTCAATATTTTTACTACACAAATTTATATAGGATATTCTTTTTTCTTTTTTAAAGAGAATAAAAAATAGTAAAACAAAAAAAAAAAACCAAAGAAATGATAATTTCACTAAACAACATGATAGGAATTAACAAGGCTGCTACATGGCACATTGTTGTCTTCAAATTAGTTGTTCAGATTACCAGCTATAAGCATGCAAAATTGGTCAAAAAACAATTTTAAACATTAAGTGTTCCTTTCAGTAGACTAGTAGAAACCACCAGAACAATTACTAGGCTATGCTGCATATATACATACATATTTTTCCCTTTGTTCTTTCTTTCCTTTCTCCTTCCCCTCATGCCAGTTGTTCCTTCCCTTTGAACAGTTTTCTTCCCCTTTCACAGTATCTATCGTACTTTTTGGGTTTTACTTACTCTTTCTTTTTTTCTGTACTTTGGGGAAGGGTCTACAGGGTGTTCAGATTCTCACTAATAGATTGGACTCATAGTGATCTGCCTGTAATCCCAAGAGCTGGGATTACAGGCATGCACCACCATGCCCAGTCTCAATTGCCCTGTCAGTATGCCCTGTGGGGCCAGTACAGAAGGCCCAGGGATCAAACTGCTAGCCCCTGCTGAGCCTTCTTGCAGACACTTTAATCCACTGAGCTATTTGGCCAGCCCTTTTAGGTACTCTTTATGCAGGTTATTTTTATTTTCTGTGGGTCCTCTCACAAGAGGTGTGTAGGCATCAGATGTTAGGCTATCTGTGTCTTTGGATGGACTATCCACTACATAGGTTTTGTCAAAAACCTTTGCACAAATGCAAATCTCTGAGACAAAATCATAAACTAAAAATTTGGCACACTTCAAAAAAATTACTATGTCATATTTACTGAAAAATTACATACAGAACACTATTTTTAGTATGTATACAAGAACAGAACAGACACATGTAGACACTATCATTTTATATTTTAATTTTCTTTTTTTCAGAACTGGGGATTGAACTCAGGCCCGTGCACTTGCCAGGGAAGCGCTTATTCTACTGAGCCCTCTCCCCAGCCCCTTATACTTCAATTTTTACTCATGATTGTGTTAGCACATTTGCAGTCCACAATGCATGCATTGTGAGGAGTTGCTGACTGGGTGACACATTCCAATTCTTGTTGCCATTCCCTTTCCTGCCCTTCCCCACCCCCTTTTTCCCTCTCTGATCTGCTTCCTTTTTGAGAAAACTCTGTCTTCCTACTTCATATTTATTTCTCTTTTATTTTGTCCTTTGTTTATACTTTAGGCTTCTAATATAAGAAAAGCAATGAGATATTATAAACTTGTGTCTGACTTATTAGGGCTGGGGAGATAGCTCATTGGTCTAAGCAACCACCTGGCAAGTGCAAGAACCTAGGTTTGATTCCAGTACCACATGTTCTGCCAATGTGTTGGCCAGAGACCAACCTTGGTGGCACCTGCCTGTAACCCTAAGGCTGGAGAGGTTGAGACAGGAGTATGGCTGCTTGTCCAAGCTGTGTCATGAGACCCAGTGGCAAATACATAAAAAATAAATAAATAAAAGCTTTACAAAGAAATCAGTAAATAAAAAGACCATGGTCTGAGGTGTAACCTTTTCCTATTCCCTTTTTAATTCCATTTTCTTTCCAGGAGTGACCATTATCTTTATTTAGGTAGTAGCTGAATAATTTTTGAGTTTTATGTAGATGGACAGTATCTACCCTACTGTGTTTTATTTCTGTTATGTAAAATTATGTTTATAAATATCCTGTAGTTGCATATTCTATATGCCATTCATTCTCACCACTGTAGTATACAGAATTTTTTGTAACATAAATAGAACAAGACAAATAAAATTTATTCTTAATGAGCCCTTGAGTTATTTCCAGTTTGGTGTTCTTATAAACAATACTATTAGGAACATTCTTCTTAATGTGTTTCTATAGAGTATAATCATGGAAGAATTGCTAGTGATAGGACATTTACCTGCTCAAATTCAGTGCCAAATAAATTTTAGTAGGGTTGGTCAAATTTGCATGGCATCCTCTGGTTCCTAGGGCCAGTTTTTCATTGCTTCTCATTATTGCCACTTGGATGAATCTGAATATTATCATTTCAATAGCATTTGGTCTACAAAGTTGAACAACTTGTTATGCATATTAAGCAATCTGCTTTTGAAGTTCATGTTTATAATGTATGACCGTTATTTAAGTGATGTTCCTGTCTTTTTCTTATTGATTTTTGAGTTACAGGTTTTGGATCCAGCTTTTTCATTCATTATGCCTATCATTAATATCCTTTCCCATTTCTTTCTTTTACTCTTTCACCTCTTTGCCTAGTGCTTGATGAAAAGAAGTCCTTAATTTCAACATCATATTTAGCTTTCTTCCCTTTACAGATGGAAATATTTGCCTATCCCTTGGATCACAAAAATATTTTATTTAATTATTTATTTATTTGTTATGTATTTGATACAGGGTCTCACTATGCAGCTTGGACGCCTAGTGATCCTCCTGTTTTCAGCCTCCCCAGCTCTGGATTACAGGCATGCACCACAATGCCAGGTGTTGGTGCAGAGCAGCATGTGGTTCCAGGGAAACCGGTTCCTGCACTTGCCTAAGCAGGCACTTAGTCTGTTGAGCTTTTCACCAGTCCCCAAGATATTTTCATTTTATAGTTGATATTTATACTGAGTTTTATGCAGTATAAGATAATGATACAAATACATTATGACTTTTTTCATAGCTTAGTTGAAGATTGTCTTTTTTCTTACTGAACATACCTGATTTTAGAAGGAATCATTTATTGTCTTGATAGATCACAGTTTGATAGTATTTCCATAATAGAGAAACTATGATTTAATTAACAATTTATCCCCCCCAGGGGGAAAAATCTAGGCTAAAGAAAGCAAAATAATAGTATTAAGCAGATAGAGCAATGCAGTTTCTTTTTTCTTTTCTAGTTTTATAGAAACTCTTAAAAAAGTGAAATAGAAGAAACACTGCAATTTTAAAATGAAAGGGAAAAAGACATGGGGTAAATAATTTAGAAGTCAGCCTGGAGCTGTGCGGTCCCTCTAAGAACTTGAGTCGACTGAATCTTCTATAGATGCTGCCTCTGGGCAGGCCCAGCGTGTGAGCAATACCAACTTTCCCCTTAGCACGCATGCCAAAGTTGTCTGCATCTTAATCAAAACCTTCATGCATAGGCCACATGAAGCAAATATAATCTCAAGCTTTTAGAGTAACCTATGTTTTTCATTTTTTATTCATTATCTTTCAGTGCTTTATGTATTCTTCCTTATTTTAGAATGTTTCTAAAATGATTCATGTACATCAGCACTATTCAATAGATCCTTGCAGCAGAAAGCATTCTGTAGACCCGCACTGTCTAGCATGTCCTAGCTACTCACGGCTACTTACACTTGAAATGCACCTAGTGAGACCAACAAAATAAAAGTTCCATTTTATTTCATGTTAGCTAATTTAGATTTAAGTTTAGCCATACCTGGCTAGTCATGTCTGTCATACTGGGCACCATGGCACAGATCTACTTAATCTCAAGCTGTGCATTTTTCATGGAATTATCCCCATGGTAGAAAGGAGAGTAAACAGAAAAATGGTCCAGCTAATCTTCCAAATCATTAATCCCATAGGCATTTTTTCAACTAAGCAACTATTACCAACCTAAAGACAAAATGAATATAGATAATACTTTCATCCCCACTTACACAGATAAAGACTTCTGCATCAGGACAGGACGTATTAGTCCTTCATTCTACTAATTAGTGCTATTTCTATACATAGAATGCAGCTAAGTTTTCAATATGCTTGGCAGGATTCCCACCATACATGCCACAGTCTAAGAATCAAATACCACCTTTGTCCAAGTTCCATGAGTGAGAACAATGTTATTTTTTTAAGAACATTTATTGCAAGTCACTTCAAGAAACAACTCTCTGCAGTTAGAAAAACCTACTAAATCGTATGCTGCATGACAAGTTGATAACCTATTGACCTGTCCAATTTGCTTACCAATGTATTTTTAATAAAACATGAAATAATATACATGATCTTCTTCCTTTTCTTACTATTCAATATTATCCTAAAATTTATAACTGAAATTACAATCTATTTCCATTAATACAAGTAATTTCACATTGCTGGTACTGCCTACATAAGGAAAAATTTCAATAAATTTTAACCAGGAATATTCAGCTTCAAAATTACTTTTCTGATTATGAACTCTATCTTATAAAAGAGCAATGAGCTCAAATTTCCAGTGTGGATATTTTTTGTTCCAAAATATATATATTATATTGATGATTGCATTCTCTTTAGGGACATGGTTGAGGCATGGAGATGGCTATTTTTTGAAAACTCTGCATTATTCTTCTCAGCAATGTAACATGTTGTTTTGTTCCCCAAAGAAGAAATTGCATCAAGTAGAAAATTTAAATCCTCAAAATCAGAAATGTTAATATTTTACCTGCTATTTGTATATAATAAAATAACCATTTATTTAGCAAGTAAATCCTCAGGGGATTTGTCTGACCTTGTCAGATACAAAAGATTTCTTTTTATATACATCTTGCTCATTAGTCTTAACGATCCAGCAGAAAAGTATAAAAACGAAGCATAAAAAGTAAAGCCATATTAATATACTGAGCTGTAAAAGGCTCAAGTCAACAACTTCTGACATCGCCAGTCCTATGGATAACCCATTATTATTATGGACTACTGAACTATATTGGAATATTTTGCTGAATTCACACATCTACAATATTTAGATGACAATGGAATACCCTTCTCTGACAAAACTAAATAAAAGAAAGGAGATACAAATGAAGGACCATTTTGTATCTGTATATTCAAAAGTTAGGACAGATATACAGCTACCTTCTCTTAATTCAGTGAATGGGAAGATTTGTTCTAACAGTGTTTATGGACAGGATATCATGTTTGCATCTTGGACTATGAATAACCACTAAGAAGACAACAATATGCAATGCATTAATTATTGAAACTATCCTATTAATGGTTTTGAAAGTGTCTCAATGCTATTTGTTTCTCAATCAAATTATTTTAAAAATAATAATAGAATAATAATAAAAAGAATAATTATTATTGGCTTTGAAAAAAAATAGAAATGATTGTAGAAAGCAAAATTTATATAGGTTAACTTACTAGTGAGAATCTCCTGATTTCTTTGTTATAAGCAAGTATTTTTTAAAGGCAAGTGCTGACTTTATAAGTAACTCATCCCATGTACAACTAAACTGAATTCTCAAATTCAAATTAAATCCTCATGGCTTATAAAAGAAATTGTTTTTTTTCTTGCTATCTTGAAATGAATGTATGTTAAAAAGAAACATAAGCTGGGTTTACTTATGTAGTACTCCCAATAAAAGTTGGGATTTATAGCCTACATTAATTGTATAAGCTATGAAACAATGGTTCTGCTTGCTAGCTCTAAAATTCACTTTCGCTCCATGGTAGCAAGATGGCTCCTTCTTATTGTTTCTATGTTTTGTTAAACAGAGAAAGATGAATTTGAAGATCTTTATGTTTTCCAGTATGAAACCTATTTACCACTTAATTCTATATAATATAATTTAATTTCAAAATGTGTTTTCTTATATTACTGCTGTTAATCCTAGTCTGGGGGCCAACAGTATAGTTATTCATATCCTGTTTTAATGGTTGGTATTTTAGGAACTCAGATAAAATCATGTGGGTGCCTTAATAAATCTATATTGCAGTTCTCTTCTAAAAAAATAAGTAAAGAAAAAGAACCAAAGAATTAAAATTTTGAAGTGATGGCTTTAGACACATGAGATGTAATTTCAGTCAACTTAAGTCTGGTTAGCTCCTTCAGCATTATGGATCTATCTTCTCAGTCCCAGGAAAAGCATTCACTGAGGACGAGGAAGGAGGTGCTAGTGGCAAGCAGCAGGGCCACTGTTGCCATGTCTTTTTCTTCTTAATAAAGAAAATCAGCCACATATGCAGATGATATTCATTCATTGGGTCCTAGGGCCCGCCAGGCATCCATAGTGTTAAAGATTATCGCCAGAGTTTAAACAATGTAGTAAATAGGACAATGTTATTTCAGTTAAACCCTTATCGGTTAAATAAGATTTCAGGTTCTTAATGTAGCATAAACCTTTAAAATTTATGCTTTTGTGCATAGTGGTAAAGAAAGGAGAGAAAATGAACAATAAAATAATTATCTCCCAATTTATAACTATGACAATACCATCAATCTCAAAATAAACACTGAAGTATTGGGATTTTTTTAAAGTTGGTGCATGAAGAAGCACTGTCTTTGATTTAATGTAATAAAAATAAGAATGTTTTCTTGCCTTTCACTATTTGGCACTATTTAATGTAAACACGCATAAAACTTTTACAGTGGTTGATTTTATCTTTATGTACCTCTCCCAAAGAAATAATCTAAATTATAAAGTTTAATCAAAATATTATACATTACACATTTACTTAAAGTAAGAATTTACAAGCAATTTTATATCTAATAGTGGAGACATAAATGGACACATTTTGGAAGATTCATAATTACATGAAATATTTTTAAATGATGATTATGAACATCATATGTAAGGAATGCAATTATTTTAAACTAAATCAAAGCAAAAATAGTTGAAAAGATATTCAATAAGAATCAGGAGATAGGGCTGGGGAGATGGCTCAGTAGAATAAGTGATTCTCTGGCAAGCGCAAATGTCTGAATTCAATCAACAGTTCTGCCAAAAAAAACCCAAAAAAGTCATGAAATGGACATTGAGGAAACAAATTTTCTAAGTCAGAGGTTGTTGGAAGATAATAGAAAATCATTAACAAATTCACAATTTGATGGCAGATACATTGAGAGATACATATAAATACAGATACTACCATAAGAATTTGAAATGCAAGTGAAAAGAAGCACATTGTTATTTATATAGCGCATAAATTATAACTGTGTAAAAGTCAACAAGCAGAGGAAAATATGCCAGGTGATAACAATGAGTACAATACAGCAGAAGGGTTGTTTCTATGTAATAAATCTCACTTTCTATAATATAGAAAATTTTCCACACATTTTAGTCAGTTTGACACCCTTGGCCATCCATCCCCACAGAATTATTCCAAAGAGTTTTTGAAGAGCAGTTGAAAAGTTGCTACCTTCCTTAGGTATTTAGAACCATGGTATTCCAATTCTACAAATACGAAGTCAAAACAGGAAACACAAAACCATGCAATCATCCCTCAGCATTTTCTTCAAAATAATTCACCCCAAAATTATTCATGTGAGCAATGAGAACTTAAATTTAAAATTGTATAGAATGATGCTCAGAAAACTCTTCAAAGTCACCTCAGCAATCCTGCTGTGATTTCCTGAATCTCGCTCTCTCTCCAGTGTCGTCATGCCTGATGCCAACAGCAGCTCTCCTCATATTCTGGCACGTTAGCACCAGACACCCTCTGTGGAGCAATGCAAGTTCTCTCTTTCTCAAACTTGCACACACACTGTTCTTCAAGGTTAGTTAGCGATTGGGCATTGTGCACGCATGCTCCTCTCAGTCAGTGGCTGGGTCAAAATACCTTTTTCCCTATATGGTATCTTCCTAAACAGAAAGATAATGCAGTTCATCTGATGCGAACAAAGCTTTCCCAACAGCTGTTTCCTCCCTAGCCTCATGCCCAAGCCAAGCCATGTCTAAGCACAAGAGCTCTGTCCTAAGATTCTGATTCACGTCTATTTGTCATCCTCGCCCCCACTCTAAGAATCCCTAACACAGTCAGCCCTTCAACTGCTAATAACATCCTGTTGTTCAGCTGAGAGTCAGGAGAAGTTTGCGAGCTTCCAAATGCCTTCAGTCACTCTGTAGTGGTGGAAAGTTTATCATGCCCTGAATGTGGAAGATGCTCCACAATGGGCTGCATCACAGGCTGCCTGTCTTCACCCCAGGCTGCTTGATGAGAGCGGCTCTGTAGCTCCCTGCGAAGCCCCTGCTCAGCAGCGCCGGATCAGGCAGTGGCAGACTCCGGTTAGGTTCTGCAACCTGGTAGCAGAGTCCAACACCTCCTCGGCCTGCTGCTCTCTAAAATGAGCCCACAAACAGAGCTGCAGGAACAGCTGAGTTCACTTTCCTGACAGTACTGCTGGAGCAGGGTGGCTTCAATGAACTTCATATTTCAGGTATAAATCAGATTAATGTAAGCAAAGTTTTTCCTTATAGCAAATGAGAACATTATTTGTATTTTCCTCTAACCAATGGAATTTCCTCTTCGAACAAGGTGTGTTCTTCTGAAAAGACCGGTGTAAGATGTAATCTCACTGGGTTGCAGCTAAGGGTTCATTCTACATATGCTCAGCTAATAAATTCTGATCCTTTGTTTAACTGGGAAGTAATGTGCATAGTTAAAATTTTCATTTTTGCACACATAATAGTATCTTAGTCTGTTTTATTTGCTATAACAGATTGCTATAGAGTAGGAAAATTATACATAATAGAAGTGTATTTAGCAGAGACTGAAAAATCCAACATCAAGTTTTTGGCATCAGGCAAAGTCCTTTGTGCTACGTGTTACAAAACCAAGGGAGGATGCAAGCCCAGGAAAAGGGGACAGAGGGGACTAAATTTACAACTTGCATCTATTAATCCATTAATGAGAGCCAAAGCTCATGACCTAAAGATCTCTTAAAGGTTATGTCTTTTACCATAATAATTGCAATTAAATTTCACCATGAGTTGGGGAAGGGATATTCAAACCATAGCAATACGGAAACACACTCTTATTTTGTCATTACCATGTGATCAAAGAAGTCTGTGTGATCCTGGACCCTACAAGTCCTCATTTTCAATCGGAGGTAACTTTTCAAGGGGATTGCCCAGGTAGAGGAGGCCCGCCAGCTTGCATGGTCCCCAAGCCTGTGGATGGAGATCACACTATTACAACTATCATCATATTTAGTTTCTTAGATTACCATTTGATCTTTTATCTCCATCCAAATACAAGAAAAAGAAAGGAAGGAAAGAGAAAAGGAAGAGAGGGAGAACAAGAGAGAGGAAGAGAAAAGGAAGGAAGAAAGGGGAGCGGTAGGGAAAGATGAAACAAGGAAGGGAAGACAGAAGGGAGGAAGCATAGAAGGAAAGATAACAGGAAGGAAAGAAAGGAATTAATTGAAAGTTACACTACTTGAAGTCTATGTAGTTAAGCATGACTAATCTTGTGTACTGTTAGATGGTGGCAACAGGCGATGAATAAATAATTTGATGAATAAATAATTAAGGTATGTGACTTGCTGCCCTTGGGTTTCTTTGGGAGTTAGAAACATTCCCCAAAGTATTTTAAGTATGAGTCCAATATTAAATTTATATCCTCTTTCTATGTCTAGTACTGTTAGGTTCTCCTTGCCTGTAAAGACTGAAAACAGAATCACTCACAATAAACTACAGCAAGAGGATAATTAACTGTGCCGACTGCAGGTTTACTGTGTATGTAACCCTCACGAATGTAGAAAATCTAAATGAAAACCGCATGCCCGCTCAAATCTCTGCCTGAATCACCTTAGCTGGAAACATCCACTTAAGGAAGCAGACCCAGATGGCAGAGAAAGTCTGTAGTGTGCTTTTGTGTGGTTGGAATAGTTTTCATCAAATTATCAAATTGGTATTCAGAAGTTAGTGTTCCTGGAAATGAACTGGCTGTGCTAAGAATGGTAGAGAAGCTATCTTCAAAACTGAGTTCTTAGCTTTTTCTTTTCCCAGTTGCAGAAGTGTTCCAGCAAAACTGCTCAAATGACAACTATCTGATACATTTGAAAAAGTAAATCCTAAATGATCTTACCTCTTCTCTTTCAAGTTTGATATTTGTCTGAGGAATACAGAGGCAGGTAACAGTAATCACCTAGCATTTATCACTGAACAGACTTTTACATTTTTTTATGAAGATGGATCCCATTTTCGACAGGCACTCAGGAGGAAACTTTTGCAACTGAACTCTCCATTCCTGCCTACCTGCCTGAAATCTAATTGAGTCCTGTGCTCCTGTTGAGCTGTAACTCCTGACACCAGTTCATTCACTTCAATAACATGGATTTTGCCCACAGTGTGGCTTGGGTCTGATCCTTACCTCAATCCAAATCAACCTGTTCATTTCTTATAAGAGACTGTCCAGGATGGTAGGAAAGATACAGCTAAAGAGATTTATAGGTTATTTTATTGATTGAGTCATTGATTCATTGATTAATTGTATTTTTAGGGAAGGGTCTACACGGTGCTCAGGGTCTCACTACTAGATCAGACTTGTAGTGATCCACCTCTTTACAGCCTCCCAAGATCCACCACGCCCAGTCTCAATTGCTGTCTCAGCAAGCACCAGGGGTGGGGGCCAAACAGCAGGCCAGAGATTACATGTTAATTTGCCATCATTTATTGAGGGTAAAGTAATGAGTATCAGTCGTTGGTAAGAAGTACGTTAGGAAATTAGATTCTAGACATCCTTTTCCTGATCTTTACGGATTATACATTTAGTCATTTATACTAGTGTAAGCAAATGACCTAAAAAACCTTCACTGTATGCCCAGTCTGTAAATTTGATATTTTATTAGCATTGTGTTACTAATACTAGTGTTTTCACTTTAGGCACTTTCAGGGTTATGTGGTTGTGTTTCATTATAAGTTTAATTTGAATTTTCCTAATAGATTTCCTGTTCATAGATGAAGCAGTTTTCTTCTTTTCTGAATTATCACCTCTGAATTTTTTGTCATTTTAACTAGTTACAATTCTTCTTATTATCGAGATACAATTCTTCACATACCTATTTCGGGTAGGACTTTTGTCAGATACTGGTATGGAAATATGTGGCTGTGGCTTACTTTTGTTTTTCTTAAATGATATCCTGAAAAGAGTAGAAGTACAGGATTTTTATGAAGTTAAACATCATTTTTAAGGTTCATCATTTTCAGTACTTTATATAGGAAATCTTTACCTGTACTAGTTTTGTAAGGATGTTCCTCTATATTTTCCTCCACAAATTTTATACCTGTAGATCTACAACTTCATTTTGATAATTACATAGTATACATATATTAGCTTCATATATTTTAATATAGATATCCACTTACCTCAGCATCATTTTTTAATATATTCTTTCTCTACTCCATTACCTTTGTACCTTCATTGAAAAATCAATTAGTCCTCTATGTACAGGTCTATTTCTCCACTCTGCCTTGTTTTGTTGCTCTGAATAAACTTTTTCTGGCTGGCGAGAGAGCTCAGAAGACTAAATACCTACTTAGGTAAGTGCAGGGACCAGGGTTTGATCCCAGCATCTGCTGTGCTGGCCCCACCCCCAGGTGCAATGAGCGGCCACCAAGATTGGGTGTGATGGTGCACACCTGCAATCCCAGAGCTGGGAAGGGTGAAAACAGGAGGATCACTACAAGTCCGAGCTGAGTAGTGAGACCCTGTAACAACCAAATACAAAGCTAATGATAGCATTGTTTTAGTAGGCATTGAAATCAATGGTTTTAAGTCTTCAAACTTTGCTATTCCTTTTAAAAATTGTGCTGGCTGTTCTAGACTGCTGGTATTCTCACCTATATTTTTAAATCAGTTTGTCCACTTCTACATTTCAAAAAGAAAATTCACTAGGCTTCAAACTGAGATTCCACAGAACTTGTCCTTTAATTTGGAGAAGAATCAACTCTTAAGTGAGACTCCTAACCACAGACAAAATATATCTGGTTCAGTTTTTAGTTATTCTCAGCAACACTTAATAGATTCCAGTGTACCTACATTACACATACTAAAATAATTTACTTTTGGCACTATTACAATGGCATACTTAATGTTTAGGAAGTAAATTGATTCTTTTTAATGGCGAAGTAGCATTCAGAACTTACAAAACTCACTTGTGAGTTCTAGTAGCATCTTTATAGATTTTGTATCATTTTCCATATTTAATATTGTATTTTAAGTTGATAAAACATTTAATTTCTTCCTTTCCAATCCAACTGTGGTGTTTTGTGTTTGTTTATTTGTTTGTTTGTTTTCTATTTCTAGATTTTACTAATTCTATAGCCCCCTCAAGTATAATTTTGAATAGAAGCCAGGCGTGGTGGTGCATGCCTGTAATCCCAGCACTTGGGAGGCTGAGGCAAGAGGATTGTTGGGAGTTCAAGACCAGTCTGAGCTACAAAGTGAGCTTAAGGCCAGCCTGAAATGCATAGTGAGACCCTGTCTCAAAAAGACAAAAAAAAAAAAAAATTGAATAGAAATGGTATAAATGGACCAGACTGCTTTGTTCACAATCTTTGAAAGAACTCATTCACCATAAGGGTAATATTAACTCTGGGGATACGTTGTTTCTTAATTAGTTTGAAAAAGTTGCTTTTGACTCTTAGTTCCTCAGGATATTTTTTAAACTGGGTTTTGTCAGATACTTTTCCTACAACTAGTGAAATTCAGCATACAGGTTTTTCTTTTTAATAGGTGTTGGTGATATTAAACTCATAAAATGAATTTGGAAATATATTTTCCTCTTCTATTTCCTCAAAGAGTTTATGAAATATTAATATTGTTTCTTCCTTACGTGTTTTAAATAATATACTAGCAACAAGGCCTTCTAGGCCTGGAGATTTTTTAATTGAAAAGTTGTAAGCTATAAATTCAAGTTTTAATAGATACAGAGGTATATATTTTTGTTTCTGAGTCAAAAATATAAATGAGTATCTTAAAACTAATTACATATTAGTCAACATACAATATTCTCTTTTATTTTTAATATCATAGATCTGTAATGATATCCCTTTTTCATGCCTTGTATTAGTGATATCTTCTAGCTTTTCTGTGATGTACTAGCATTTATAAGGTTATTGACATTTAAAAAACTGGGCTTTTAAAATTTAATTGATGCCCCTATCATTTATTTTCTGCCTTTTTATTTATTTGACTTTGACAAAAGGAATTTTTTGGATTATGAATTAGTTTGATGTTGTCATTTTTATTCTAGCTTTTCAAGTTCACATAATTATATTTTTTCTAAAATTAGAAGTACAAACAAAATTTAAAGTGCATCCCACATATTTTGACATGCTATACACTCACTAGCATTCAGTTCAAATATTTTTAATTTTACTTGTTATGCTTTCAATGATCTGTGGTTTATTAAAATACACACTATTTTACTTCTGGTTTTACTTCTTTGTTTCTCTGTATTTAGGGCAGTGTCTACAGGGTCTACAGATTCTCACGATATAGATCATACTCATAATGATCCGCCTATGTCCAGCCTCCCAAGCACTGGATTTACGGGTGTGTACCACTGTGCCCAGTCTCAATTGCCATCTCAGCTCACCCCAGGGGCAGGGCCAGCACAGCATGCCAGGGATTGAACCCTGGCTGCTGCATCTGCCTATTTTTGTTGCTGTTGTTGTTGTTGAGGGAGGCTTCCACAATGATGTACAGTACAAACCAGCCTTGAACACACTTGTACAGCCCAGGCTGGCCTCAAACTCACAGTAACCATCCTGCCTCACCTTCGTAAGTGCTGGGATTACACGCATGTGCCACCACACCTGGCTGTTTACTTCTAAATGACCTCCCCTTAGCCCATATATTTTGGGTTGTGATTTCTGAATTACTTCTATGTGGTCAAAGAACCTGCTCAGATTTGTACCCTTTTAAGTCTGTTGGGATTTCTTTGATAGCACTGTGTATGATCTACTTAATGACTACTCTATGAGCACTTGGAAAAAAGTGTGTCTTCATTTTGTTGTGTAAAATTGTTTCTGAATGTACACTTTGAGGGTCTGAACATTTGTGTCCTCCCAAAATGCATAATTAAAAACCAGCCACTGCTGCAGTGATGTTTGGAGGTAGGGTCTTCGGGAGGAATGAGTTAAAGACAGCAGAGCCAAAGAGAGCTGCTCTGTTTCCTCTCATAACTAGATGAAACTTGAAGTTGCCACCCAGAGCTTCTCAGCATGCACTGGATATTTTACCACCTGATCCTAGATTGATTTTAGACTACATAGATTACAAAACCATGAGGGATACTTTTGTTTTTTCTGTATAAGTCACCCAGACTCTGGTGCTTTGTGCAGCCTGAGCAAAGATACAGGCCAGGTTGGTAGATGGGTTTGTTAAGGTCAATGTTCTGCAATGGAACGAGCTCTCTCCTTTGTGTCTGGCAATGATCGGGAAGGATCACACTCAAGGTTTCAGGAGTGCTCAGCACAAGTCCTACCAGTGAACTACATGTCCCTCAATCTCTCAGTCCTTTTATCAAAAACTGAAAGCAAGTATTGGTATTTTCAATTATTATTGAGGATTCATTAATTTCTCCTTCCAACTTATTCTTTATGTATTTAAAAGCTATGCTTGGTGCACAAGCACTTAATATACTATAGGCCTTAAATTTATCCCTTTATCAGTCCTAAATGTCTAAATGTCCCTCTCTGTTCCTGGAAATACTCCTTACTCTGGTGACTACTTGTTTGATAATAATACAGCTACTACAGCTTTCTTAGGGTATATAATTTATGGTATATATTTTTGTAATCCTCTTATTTTAAACTTATTTGTTTTTCTTTTATTTCTTACAGCAAATGTGCACATTTTGGTTGCATCTCCAACATATGTGGGCCTTAGAACTGCTCTTCTCCCTTCTGTCATAAAAGAAAGGAAAAAAAAAAAAAAAACTCGTTTCTTTCCGGCTTTGCTACATTTTTCTGTGCATTTGTACAACTTGGGACTCATCAAAGTCTTCAAGAAGCTGATTTTGTTCTTAGTGCTCTCCTCTTTGGAACTCCGCATTGTAGCCTCCTTGGATTGTAATTGGTTCCCTCTGCGAATGGCCTGCTCTGCTAAAAAGACCCTCATCACACCATTTTCAGAGGGAATCTCCAGGCAGGAAGCCAGCGCAATTGTCATAGAATATACCTCATTTGTTTCCCTTCTCTCAGGAGTCATGTTCTTATACTGCTCTCTGCCCAATATTTAACAACAGTTGTTTTATACATTTTACCTAGTTTTCTCTGTTTGTGGTAGTGGAGAATATTCCATTTCTTAGCTCATCACAGGCAGAAGAAAAAGTGTAAGTCTATCTTATTGGGGGGGTTTTCACTAACTTAACATAATAGAGTAATAGTAATGAAAATTACTTAGAATGTGTCCTATGTTATAAATGCTTATTATTTTCTTCATAACAAAAACAGTGCAAAACACATACTATAGGTGCCAAGCTCCAGGACACTGAGTCAGGCAACACAAAGTATGGAAGAAGAGGAAATGTCATTTATTCCTGGTGGGATCAGAAATGGTTCCACCTCTTTATATGATACTTTTAGAGAGATGCTGATCTCCAGCTTATCAGCACAAATATGCCTTTGGCAGATGGACCAACCAGAAGCCATGAGACACAGGACACCCAATCCTGGGCACATGGAGTAATCAGCAAGACCAGAAATGGGCAAGTGTCTGAAGCAGCAGTAAGGAGCTGGCAGCTGTGCTCTGCAGAGCTCCACCAGCAGAAGAGCAGCCCCCGCCCCCATCCAGAGGCCAACATCAGCTCCACAGCAGCACAGCTCCCACAGCAGGCTTGGCCAGGTGGCACTGCACATCTCTGGGATCTGACACAGACGCTATCACAGAATCTGTAAATACCAGGGATATGTTACTACTTTAATTCTCTCTTATTTGTCTGATAGGCTATCCCTTTCCTGTCTGGTTGGAAGCCATCTTGTCTTTTTCTGTATTTAATGGATTTCATTGTTGTTGCTTTGTTTTGAATAATTTACTTTTCTCTCTCATGCTTCAATTACTTTTTTCTTCCTTTTTTTCCATTTTCCTCTTTCTTCCTTCTTTTTTTCAGAGTTTTGGCTTCTTACCTGTAGTTTTCATTATCTTCTATTGTTCTTCTTTATTTCCTCAACTGCTTTTTTAATTTAAACTTTCAAGTGTGCAAATATCGTCTCTTCCCTTTATGACCACTCCTTCACATTCTATTTTATCCTCTCCCTCCTGTGTCCTCTGGTTTCTCAAAACTCAGGTGATCAAACTTTGACTCCAGCCTTGATTACTGCAATTGACCTCATTCATCACTTTACCCAGGTCCTTACCCATCTCAACCACCCCATCCACCACAGGAGAGTAAAATCACTCCACTAAGGGGAAAAAAAATCACTGCATATAAGTACATGTTAAATGTCTTATTTTGCTATAGCAAACTTCATATAACTTCAAAGTTTTCTCCTGTGGTTGAAGGTAGTAGGTTAATGGTTATTATAGTTTTCCAGTAGGTAAGCTGTACTTAGAACTACTTTTATTACTAACTGTACTACTTTAGCCAGGATTCACATGTTTTATAATCAATTTGGGTGCTGAGAAAATAGTAACTTTGCATCCTTTACAAATTGGGAAGATAGGTTCTTGGGGCATCTATAAAGAACTATCTATACTTAAAGGATATCCCCTCAAGAACAGATATCTCCTAGGGAAGCCTCAATATTACTGATAAATCTATCATTAAAAAATCAGCAAGCATCAACATAGAAAACAAAATAAATAAGTAAAAATATAAAATAATAAGATTTAGAGCCAGCCAGATAGCTCAACAGACTAAAGTGCCTGCTTAGGCAGAACAAAGCAACCGGGGTTCAGTCTGTAGTATGCCATGCTGGACCTACCCCAGAGCATGCCGAAAGGACAATTGAGACTGGGTGTGGTGCACACACCTGTGATCTCAGCACTTGGGAGGCTGAAAATAGGAGAATCGCGATGAGTCCAATCTGTGTACTGAGCCTCTATAGAACCTGTAGACCCTGTGCTAAATACATAAATAATAACAATAAGACACAAAAGCAAAAATGCAACCCCAGATGCACAGCCAGCTGAGGATAAGCCCAGAAAACAATGGGACAGAAGAACGTGGAAGTCACACCCTGACTACTGAACCAATAGCAGACCTGAAGGTGCAGGTCTGCTGCCAAGGGGAGGCAGAGAAGCAGGTCAGACCACACAGAGAGCAATATACACACATGCGCCACCCAGTCCTCCTCTAGGGGATGTAAATTCAGAATACCGAGGGCCACCAAAATCAAAGAAAGAAATCTCAGAATCTTAGAAGAGACAAGACTTTAATACCTGGAAGAGTATTACTTGTACCATCAGCTAGGATCTCTGAAATATTGACAAATTTCATTTCGAGGTACTGCTTCAAATGTAAATACGATGTTTTGTAGGCATGAGCTTCATTAATTGCACTTCCATTTCCATCTATCACCATTACTTACAGGTTCTTTGTAGCTGAAGCTTTGTATTCAGAAAATATAAGCAAGGAAAGTTGTGCTCTGGGAAGGTGACCTCTTGGTCCAGTGTGTGGTGTGTTATATCTCAGTGGAAAGGTACTTTCTAAAACTGGACACCTGGCAGTATGTAATATCTGCAAATACACATGATAAAACTGTATATAAAGGTCGAAGCATCTAAGGATGCTGAGCAGTATATGTTTCATATGATGAGGGCTGATGCAATGCTAAAAGAGTGAAAGGAAATAGTTGTTCATTTTGCCTTGTACAAAGTCAATAATCAATATTTAATAATTCAATAAATATAAATTCTAAACAAAAGAAAACATTCTCCTAAGAAAACAAGGGGTCACAGATGAAATTAAAGAAGAAATTATATAATATCTACAACTAAATGAGAAAGCAGATACAATACAACATACCAGAATCCCATTTCATTGGGATGCAATGAAAGCAGTTGTAAAAGAGAAATTTATAGCAGTGAATTCCTATATCTGCAAACAGAATGGGCACAAAAAACTAATATTGTGCTTCAAGCTTGTAGAAAAAGAAGGGCAAGACAAGTCCAAAGCCCATAGAAGGGAAGAAACTATAAAAATCAGAACAGAAATTAACACAATTGAGATTAAGAAAACAATACAAAGAATTAATGAATCAAAGCACTAGTTCACTGAAAGAATAAATAAAACTGATGGTCCCTTAGCCAACCTCATCGAAAAAGGGAAGAAAAGACTGACAGTCATGCGCTGAAGAATGAAGGGAGAAATCACTACAGATCCTGTGGAAATTTAGAAGAGCACCATTTCCACCTCTGAAATTTACACCCATAGGATGCAAAACATAGAAGAAATGGACACATTCCTAGACACATATGAATTGCCAAAATTAAATAAAGAAGATACAAAAATTCTGAATAAGACAATATCAGCTAATCAAATTGAGAAGTTAAGTAAAAACTTACCAAATAAACAAAAGCCCAGATCTTCCTCAGCCTGAACAAACCAACAGCCAACATCATTATAAATGGACAAAACCTGAAAACTTTCCCTCTAGAATTAGGAACAAGAAAAAAAAAAAGGACATCCACTATCACCACTCCTATTTAATATAGTTCTCGAAACATTAGCCAGAGCAATTAGACAAGAGAGAGGAATAAAAAGAACAGGAGTATCAAATGAAAAAATTAAATTATCATTATCTACAGATGACAAGATATTCTATATAGAAGACCCCACAAATTCCACCAAAAGACTTCTACAGTTAACAACCAAATTCAGTAGCATAGCTGTATACAAAGTCAACATTCAAAAATCAGTAGCAAAAAGACAACTTGCAGGAGCTGGCAACAGAGCTTAACAGACCAAAACACCTGCTTAGGCAAGCTTAGGCAAGTATAGGGACCAGGGTTGGGTCCTCGGCAACACATGCCATGCCAGTCTCATCCCCAGAGTGGGCTGAGCTGGCCAGTGTCCAGGTATAGTGGTGCATTCTCAAATATTTCTTTTTTAAATTGGGGAATTACTTCTCGTTCTATTTCCTCTATAGCTTTCTGCTGTTGTTCCTTTGCTGCTGTATCTGTTATTTCATTTGTTGCAGCTGAGCTAGTGTCCTCTGCCTTTCCTGATGGACTTGAGGTCTGGGATTGCATCTTTCCCCTTCTCTTTGTCATTTTGTATAGCACTGATCTTTGACCTTTGGTGTAGAACTTTGGTGCAGCTATAACCTTAGCTTGTTATGAGATTCGGGTGCCAGTCTATTAAGTTTGAGCTTTTCCAGGTATGCCTATCCTGGGTCTAGCTGTTGTGTTCGGTTCCTTTTTTTGCTGCAGCTCCTTTGGTTCCGCTATGT
>PVKA01025920.1:0-20296 GCA_004027165.1 Ctenomys sociabilis
CCCACTTTTGACAGGTGTAGACAAAGGAAGGGTTGTAGAAAGAAAAAAATCATCCTGTGTGTGTATAGACAGTACAGTTGGGATAGATAACGCTGTGCTTCTACATAATTCTATGAGAGGCAAGATCTGCACTATTGGTGGTGGGACAGGATATTATGTCGGCTTTTAGTGCTATGGTCATCCACTAGGTAAATAATTACTGAATCTTTGATATAATTCAGCTATATAAAAACCTGTAAATATAATATCATGTATGCACCTTGTACAATACCAAAACGTTATGAAAACAGTTTGCAATGTATTATTTCATCGACTCTGAATGGTTATGGTGTTTTGAAACGGTCTGATTGACATTTGTATTTCAATAAAATAAAAATAAATGGAAAAAAAATAAAAAATAAAGTGCACGGGACACATAACAAAAAAAAAAAAAAAGAAGAAAATCAAGTGATATAGGCAAACAGGAATATCAATTGAGATAATTTTCAAAGAAAAGCTTGGGACTATACTCTTGTGAGTGATGATTTCTTTTTTTAAATAAAATAGCTGCAGCCATTGCTAAGGTACTGGAGAAAATGGGTCCCTGAAAATCCACAGGTACTGTGTCACTCTTCATTTCCCAATGACACGGAGAGGGGACTGGCCCCTCGTGTAACCTGCCCAGAGGGATGGGTATACAGCCATTCCCACGCCTGGGCTGCACTTCACACTAACAAAGCTCTTACTGGGGTGAAAAATGAAATAGTCCATGAAACAACCACAGACAGAAAACCAAACTGAAGTACAGAACCATTACTAAGTTGTCTAAACCTTTTTTTAAACCACATACACAAGTTAAGGAAGGATCACAGGACTCCAGCATCAGACCTTGACAACACAAAGGACATGTTAGTGATCAAAAAACGTCATGTTGTTCCAGGTAGCAAGATGATGGGATTGCTAGGGTTGGGTGGGTGATGACCACAGGAGTCCTGTATGGAGTAGTGTCTCAGCCATTTGTGACTTTTCTCAGCCATGGACTGTTTTAAAGGCTCACTGTATGTTTTATCTCCTGAAAGACTAGTTCTCCCTTAAAAAAAGACATAAGAATCAAATTAATACCTTATCAAACACTATATACAACAGAGGTTGCTAATAATACAGAATTTAAAGAATGCAGGTTTGTTTTTTTTTTCAGATTTTATGTTGAAATGTTTATCCTTTGAGTGTCTGAGACCTGATATTTCTCTAATATCCCTAGCATGGACTAATTTTACCAGATTATTTTTCTCAAGTCTGTTGGATCCTTAGCCTCTGTTCTTTCTTTAAGTCTGTGCCCCGAGACAATCTTCTCCGTGCTGTTTCTCCCTCGAAGTCCGTGCTGCTGCTGCTGCTGCTGCGGTTGCTCCCGTGCAGCCTCTGTCATGGTGAGCAGTGCTACTCTGCGCTCTCCGCGCTGCTCCTCAGGGAAGAGGTGGTGCTCCGTGTGGTGCTCCTTCCCTTCTGTAGGGGTTGAGGCTACGCTTTCTCAGTCACTTTGCTTTTATCGTGTATTAAATTTTTCTAATAATCCAGACCCATAAAGTCTTCCTCCTCTTCTCCTGTGACTAAGGGTAATTTTTAAATTCTTTTTTTCTCAAACTTTTAAATTTGTAAGGTCTCACCTCAGCCTTATAGGTGGCAGGACTTGCTACCCATTCCTTGTGGCTTACGTCTTCATTCCAGAGGGCAGAAAGACAGCAATCCTGGAAGGCCTTGTATCTTGGCTATTTCTTCCTCCTTCATATTCTTTCACAAGAGAGATTTCTCTTATTTTCTGCCTTCTCTCAGTTTTCAGTGACTCTGTAAGTGTCTATGAATCCACGAGTGGCTGCTATTCCCAGGCCATCTAGATGCACCTTACTCTACTGTTATCCTTCATCAGGCCAATGCAATTCTTTTGCTGATTGTTTAGGCCTGCATATCCCCCAGACACACAAGCCTGATTTTCCCTGGATTTTTATCTTAACATTTAAATTATTCATTTACTCTGTGAACTCAATTCTTGATTAGTGCAAGTATAATTATGATTTGAGAGCATTTGTGTTTTTTTCTATTTGTGTGAAATGTCAGAAGGGTATTCTCTGAAGTTTTCTTCATTTGATGTAAAAATCACAAGTACTCACTGAAATAATTTTAAAAGGAAACTAATGCTCAAAATCTATTATTTAACAAACAGAGTACTGCTTTGGCTCATTTGAAGAATATGAATATATGTGGCACAAAATTAGAACAGGAATAAACATCCAATAGGAACAGAAAAATCTGTAAATCTAGGCTAGATATTAGATAGTAGATGGAGAAGAAAGGGAAGGACAAGAGAGAGACAACAGGAGAGAGAGAGAGAGAGAGAGAGAGAGAGAGAGAGAGAGAGAATGAGAGAAGAACAGATTCTTTTCAACAACAGAACAAAGAGATATCATTCAGAGAACTAGAGTAGAAGGAAACACTATTTACCGTAATGGATAAAAGCAACCCCATAGCACAAGAACCATCTCATAACAGTCAAATGCATTATTAGTTCAGTTTTTTGTTCTGTGCTGTGATACAAGGGACCAGGAAGCCTTCCCCTTATAAATGTCAGCTTTAAAACTTTCCAAAACATTCATGTATATATGATGGATGAGAGTTGAAAAGCAAAAGAAAATAATATCCAGTTCATAAAAAATTTGATCAAGAAATGACAGAAGATAAACACAGAAGCATGTACAACTTTCCATTGTAATGGTTAATTAGGCAAAATGCTCTATTACTGTTTTGAGAATGATATAAATAAGTCATTTGTATTTTTCACTCCCTTTCATCAAGACCGACATATTATCTAAATAATTTTTATCTTGATCCTAGACCTATATGTTAGATATTAAGCACAGAAAATGTACCTAAAAGTGTACCTTGATTTATCACAGTTGTCTTACCCATTTTATATGTTCTTTGGCCTATAAGCCTGGCTTTCCTTTTGTATATGTGGTAGCTATCTTTCTAAGGTATTATGAGGCAAAGAAACAAATCTGATGTTTTAAATGGAAATTTCTGGGAGGTAGAGAGAGAAGGGAATTGAAATGTGTTTGGCATGTGTACTAATTCCACCTAGTGAATTTGTGGCATGCCACAAATATGTACAATAAGTGTTAAAGAACACAGCCTTATAGCTACCACTATTGATATGCTCCCTTGTAAAGTATAACTATCAGTTTATTTTAAAATGTAGAATTAAACACAGAATAATTTTAATAATTTTCTTTCTATAACTTCAATTGAAATTTATAAAGATAATTTCGTATTCAACTTGAAGGCCTACTGTCTCTTTCCATATCTTCTATGTTTTCTAGGTAAATACCATGTGGAGTAGCTGCAGCTGGAGATAGATCTCCCTTGTAGGGTTGCAGCAAGGCTGGCTGGAGCCCAGGGAGTTCCTGAGGTGAGCCACATGGACAGCTGTGGAGTCCAGAGGCCACCAGGCCCCAGAGCTGATCTGAGCATTGGGAGGCTGTACAGAGTGGGGTTAGGTGACATGGTATGAACAAAGGCACTGCGGTGGTTGTGAGGTTCCTTTCCTCCCGTCCAGGGAGAAGACTCCACCGGATTTCACTTTCTGTATCCTGTCTTCATTTCTTCTCCATCTCATCACCCTTCGAGATCTTCACCCTGGAAGTTTGAGAGCTGCCTGGGCTCTCGCAAAATGCTCTATGGTAAATAATTGTAATATACGTTGTAATATTTTCTGATTGAAATTACCTTACATTAAGAGGGTTTCTGAATTGCTTTGGTTACCTCAGTATTTATTAGTTTCCTTCATTCAAGTTTGTGATCATTTTTTTTTCTCCAAATCTGCTACCCGTTTAGTATTTCATCTTTGAATTCCCTGAGAACCTCATTGATCTGTTTTTTCTTCTTTTCCCCTTTTATCATTTCATATAATTGAGCCACTTGGATTTTATTTTCTCCCCATCAGGTCCCCTTGACTTAGACTGAGGAAAAATGAGAGTTCTGGAGACATATTTTGGATTTATCTTATTCTGGGACATATATAGACTAATGTTTCTGTTTTAATGTTAAGATCTTTAATCCATTTTGACTTTAGCTTAGTGCATGGTGATACACCTGGGTCAAACTTTAGTTTTTGGGATATAGAAGGCCAGTTATTCCAGCACCATTTGTTAAATAGGCTATCTTTCTTCCAGTAAGCTTGTTTGGCCCCTTTGTCAAAGATCAGGTGACTGAGTGTATTTGTAGAGGCTTCTGTATCTTCTAATCTATTCCATTGATCCTCAGGTCTATTTTGTTGCCACTACCATGCTGATTTTATCACAGTAGCTTTGTAGTATAATTTCAAGTCAAGAATTGTAATCCTTACTGCCTACTTTGTTGGCCACAATTGCCTTTGCTATTCTAGGTCTTTTCTGGTTCCAAATAAATTTTAGGAATGATTTCTCTTGGGCTGTGAGGTATATTGGTGGTAGTTTGATATGGATTGCATTAAATCTGTACAGAAATTTTGGGAGTATGGCCATCTTCACAATGTTGGTTCTTCCTATCCAGGAGCAGTGAGTATTTTTCCATTTTTTGAAATCCTCTATGATCTCTTTTTTTCAGAATACTGTAATTTTCATTCTATAACTTCAATTGAAATTTGTGAATATTATTTTCATTTCATTCTATAAAGTCAAGAGATCTTTGACTTCTTTAGTTAGATTAATTCCAAGGTATTTTATTTTCCACAGTGCTATTATAAAAGATATTGTTTCTCTAATTTCCCTCTCAGTGTGTTTGTTATCTGTGTAAAGGAATGTTATTGATTTTTGAGTACTGACTTTGTATCCTGCTATGCCACTGAATTTGTATATTAATTCTAGCAGCTTCTTGCTGTTGCAATGTCTTACTGTGTTGTGAGGAGAAAATTTCTACTGGCTGTACTAATGACAAGAGATTCAAGCATATATCAATCACTTATACTAAAAATACTTTTTGTCTTTTTCTCTCTTCATAAATACCACACACACCATTTACTATACTGTTACTAAAGCACTGGAGTATGAGAGAAGGGAAAGGAAAAAAAAATTAACAAAAAAAGGAAGGAAGGAAATCAATAAG
The DNA here is from genome assembly GCA_004027165.1 of Ctenomys sociabilis. Classification (NCBI taxonomy): domain Eukaryota; kingdom Metazoa; phylum Chordata; class Mammalia; order Rodentia; family Ctenomyidae; genus Ctenomys; species Ctenomys sociabilis. The sequence goes on from PVKA01025920.1 coordinate 5,113, forward strand.
AAGAAAGGGAAAGAAGAGAAGCATCAATAATTGAAAACTAAGAGACTGGACTGGAGTAAAGGGCTATTATAGAAGGGTTTTGAGAGAACATTTCTGGGAGTAAAAAAAAAAAGGGATGCTGAGGAAGGAAAGTATAATTAAAAATTCAGGGCGTATTAGAACCACTAGTAAGCTGATAGTGTATGTTCACATTCTTCATGAACAATTTTTGTGAGGGTTACTCTGATTGACCTGTGAAAGGTATCATTTAAATTAAAGTATTAATTAATTGTTTTTTTGTCATTTGCATAGAGTACCTTGCACTGTAGGCATTCTGCAAGATAAGCAAATATTTCTGATAAGTTTAAACTAGAAAAATTAGTAATGCCTTGTAATCTGAGTAGTGCATGATGCCAAACATCACATGACCACGACTGAACCAATGGTTGACTGTCTCTTGCTGCTGTGGGATTGTGGGTTATCATTCCCCGGCATCAAGAGGTTATGGAGGAGATCTCTTCTGCAGAGGAGGAGGAAGAGAATAAAAAGACTGAGGAATACGTCCTCATTTCAAGTGAGCTGAGGAAGTTGTGATTGCTGAGAGAAGTAATGCAAAATGTTCTGGAGAAGCACCTTGTGAATAAAGCGGCAGCAGTCAGAGCAATGAATTTGTTTAACAACAGTGTGACATCACATTTCCACCAAATTCTCCAAAGGAGAAAAATGAAGTGCCATTGGAAGGATTCCTTGTCAAAGTTACAGGAAAAGAAAAAGACTCCATGGAATCTTTTTGATTGCCTTAGTGATGGTCAAAATTGCCCTGCACAGTGAATCTCCCCTCCCTTATATTTCTCATACCAGCACAGAGGTTTTCAAAGGGAAATGCAGATTAATTTGTTCTTCCTCAAATTTTGTACTTTCTTTATTATTTTGCATTTCCTTACACTACTGGAATCAGTTTTAGGCTAACACTTTTAAGCTGAGACTAAATCATCTGAGTTCCATTGTTTCTGATGAAGAAAATTCCCTGGGCTGGAGATTTCTTAGAGGCCAAATTCCTGTCCTGAATCTGAGTGGAGTTCTGGCTTTCAGATTTCCTCAGGGCTTGCTCACTGGCTAACGTTCAAGTCTTCTGATGCCCCGGTTGTGTCTATTAGCACTGTTTGTGTTCCTCTTCTGGCAAGGACCTAGAAAGACTTTTATGGGAAGCCTGGCCCCCAGCCTGGCCACTGTGGAGCACCCGCTCCCTGCGCTGTACTCTTTATTCTCACCTGGAGGGGGCAGGTACACCAGACCTGCGGTGCGCGGAGTGCACCGGCTCAAGTATGTTCTGGCTTCCTCGGGGAAACCTCTCTGATGCAGGATTTCCATTCAATGAGTTTCTCCCCATTGCCTCCCAGTGTCTGGCTTCCCTCAACCCTGACCTCCAAGGATTTGCTTTCCTCAGCTGTGCATCCGAGCCTCACAGTCTCATGGATGGGAGTCAGACATGAACATGCGCATAGCATGTCATTTTCAAACTGGGAAAGGCTTATATCTTTTTCTTCTTTTCCCAGATTATAACTTGTAAATGATAAGACAAATGATAAGACAGTTAAATAGTTCTGTGGAATGGGGCAAAATTCCATGTCTCAAACTAGGTAAAATTTCATATATTTTCAAATATATGCTGTGATGAAAGGTATAATAATTTTGTAATCTCTGTGTAAGCTCAGCAAACTTCAATTTAGAAAATGCTGTTCAGGGCTGGCCAAATAGCTCAGTGGACTAAAGCGCCTGCAAACAAGTGCAGCAGCTGGGGGTTTGATTCTCCAGCCTGCTGTGTTGGCCCCTCCCCGGGGCACACTGAGACTGCAATTGAGACTGGGCGTGGTGATGCGCACCTGAAATCCCAGCTCTTGGGAGGCTGTGAACACACGGATCACTATGAGTCCGATATAGTAGTGAGACCCTAAACACCCTATAGACCGTTCCCTAAAATACAAAAAAGAAAAGAAAAAAGAAAGTAAAAAATGTTGTTCACAGGAAACACATTTGCATTTTAGTCTGGAAAGGCATGGATTTATATATTATCAACTGTATGCCAAGCCACTGCAAGATATTACTGATGGAAAGATAAATTAGAATTCTAATTAGCAGATAACGTGAAGCCTGAACAGAAGCAATAGATATGATCTCTTTCTCATAAAGGTGGTTTATGAGGAATGTACAGATTTTACAAAACAATTAAGCTTTTGTTATTTTACTGGTATATATCTGCAAATATGGAATCAGTTCTCTAAAGTAGCGAAAACTTAGGAACTTATGTCCAGTAGAAAAGAAAAGTAGACTACAATTGAAAATCTCATGTTAAGCCTCACGATTAGCCTGCTGGAACAAGTGACTTTACTGTTCGCATCATATTAAATGGACATGAATGTGCCGCTGATCAGTCCTATATCTGCAGGTGGACAGTGCTGACTGAATCCCCAGGCAAGCCTTGTCCAATTAATTCTGCTCACTTGATCAGAGTTGTAAACACTACGTAACTGCCCTACATAAATATATCTAAACATTTACACAGGGTTATTTTCAAGATTATGGAGATGCTCTATTGCAAGCAGTGATGATGTTTCTGGCAGAAAATCAATCTAGCTTCACCCTACTGTTGGAGGGAAAGGTAAGAAAGGAAGAGCAAAGTTTAAGGTACAGTTTTAGCAGACCTTGCTGACCAACATTGACTACTCTTGTGATAATGCTGGCAAGTTGCTTTAAAGAAGGGGTCCATTCTGCAGTTGGGGAAGAGAGAAAATCTTTTCCATGGGGAAAATGGTTTAGAAGTACCAGGCAGATTAACTGGTATCTCATTAACTGGGTCAGTTTTCAGGTTATTATTCAGGACAGGGTTGTAATTGCAGTGTGAGGAAGGGATGTAAAGCAGTAACTAGAGCAGAGGCATAGTCACTTGGCGCTGACATCCACAGGGGGAGAGAAAAGAATCTCCTCTTCAATGAGTGTTATTACAGCTTAACACAATGGGATCGCTGGCTTAATGGCCAAAATAAAACAATAGCACAACACAATAAAAAAAAAATGCAGATTTAAGCCACAGTAATTCTGTTCAGGGTAGAAAATAATATATTAATTTAGAGTTTATAATTTAAGAAGCAGGTTTTCATGAGTTCAAAACTTATAATATTCTTGACCAATGTGTGTGTGTGTGTGCTTGTATGTGTGTGATTATGTGCCTATGTACATGCATAAACAATATCTTTCTCTCGCTTTCTCTCTTTATATATATATTTTTCTTCTAATATTGATACCAATTTTTGAGATAAACATTTTCTCTTTTCATAAATAAAAATCTGAAGCTGAAAAATTTTAAGTATCTATAAATGATAAACACATTATACACCCTGGAATTTCTTTCTTATACAATTCATATCTCGTAAGATGGTATACTCACTTAACTGACTATTACAATAATTCTTTTATTCTACATATAAATGGTTACCTTGTGTCCTTTCCAGTTCTCTTCTATCTTATTATAAGCTCCTACCTGACAATGTGTACAATTCAGATAACACCCATACTAATATCCAGGTAAATAATTTTATATGCATGTAACCAAGACACATTTTGGTACCAGGTTCCTAGACAAATATTTATTTTTTTCTAATGAATTACAATTATGTTTGAGTAACAAGTATATATTTTACTCCCCTTCTTTCTGAAAACAAAATAAAATGTCAGCAATTCAGATACTTGTTTGAGTAGACTTGGTCTGCCTATAAAACATCACATTTCCTTCTTTTGAAATCTTTCAAGAAGCATGAAAACTTAAGCAATTTATAAAACTTGGTCTAAAGAGTTTTAATAGTGAGATGAGCATTAACATATTTAGTTGCTTACTTAAATCTCTTTGATACTGGTCTAAAATTATACTTAAAATGCTCCTTGAGAGACAAATTCTTCCTGTTCCTTTGCTGATAAAACTTTATATGAAAATTAAGGATTGGGAAGATGGCATGGTGTGGCATGAATGCCTGCCTGGCAAGCAAGATACCACAGGCTGTGTCAGCCCAGGAACCAGGTGTGGTGACAAAAACCTATAATCCCTAGTGTTTGTCACCAAACACTAGGGAGGCTAAGATAAAAAGATTACTCTCAACTGCACAGTGAGACCCTGTACCAAACTAAAAGCAAGAAGGAAGGAAAGAAGGAAGAAAGGAAGGAAGGAAGGAAAGAAGGAAGGAAGGAAGGAAGGAAGGAAGGAAGGAAGGAAGGAAGGAAGCAGGGAGGAAAGGGAGGAAGGGAGGAAGGAGGGAGGGAGGAGGGAGGGAAGGAAGCAGACAGAAAATTAACATGATGCTGACTGAAAAAAATTCTCAGAGATTTGATAGAAAAAGCATAGTCAAACTTTCTTGATGTCCTTTGACAACTACACCTTTATCTGACTGTTCATTAAATTACTTTCCCAGAAATTAGTGAATAGGGAAATCCTCTCTAAGAACAAATATGGCCTATTGCCCAGGTGTTCTTTCTGAATTTATTCATTGGAACTTGAATACATATATTATTGTAGTGAATGGTCATTTCTTTTTAAATGCTTTCTTATTTTTATATATGCATTTTTAACTTATCTTCTTACTAGTAATAATTAATATACAATACTTATATCATTTTTTTTCAGTACCAGAGATTATATCTTGTTCTTATCACATATTGATAATAGAGATTGATTTGGTTTTCCTATGAAGTCAGTGAATAAAGTGAATAATTAACAGAATTTATGCTCATTATAAGAATTTGTTATGGCTGTATAAGACCAGGACAAAAGGTTTTGTGGTTATAATTACTTTTTTTCTCTTTTCCTAGCTTGCCTAATTATTTGTCTTTATATTCAGTTGGCTATTATACTGTATTTCAAGTTATGCTGGACAAAAGAAAATGTGGTAATTCCAACAAGGTCAATACAAAAACTGAAGTGTATGTTGAGGCTGACATGATTCTTTTGGAGACAGAATCTCAGTGTACTGATGGCTGGCTTTGAACTTACCGTGTAGAGAGGGCTGGCCTTTACCTCATGGCAATCCTCCTGCTTTAGACCCAAAGTGCTGGAGTTCCAGCTTTGCCACCATGTTTTGGTTCAGAGTTGAAGTAATTTATTTGTGTTAACAATGATTAGCGTTCTAAAAATTTGCGAGAGCATTTTAATACCTGTTAATACTTTGTAATTCCACATTTTTGTTGTATTTGACAAAAATCAGACAGATTAACCAAATAATTAATATTTTATTAAATTAGCAAATGTTGTACATGAAACAAAAATATCTTGGTTTTCCCTTTTTCTATTGTACAGGGTCTCACTGGGCAGCAGACTCCTAGTGATCCTCCTGTTTTCAGCCTTCTCAGTGTTGGGATTACAAGTGTGCAACACTGCCCCTGGACTCGGTGGCCTGCTCAGCAACCCTGGGAGTGGGGCTAGCATGACACATGGTGCCAGGGATGGGACCCTGGCCCCTGTGCTTGCCTAAGCACGTGTTTAGTCTGCTGAGCCATCTTTCCAGCCCAAAACAAATCTATCTTATGTAAAAGAAAAAGTTGATAGACAAACTTCTTAATAAAGTCATAGCTGGATTTTAAAAACAGAACCTTGGGGTAAGGCAAATACCTCAGCAGATTAATGTGCCTGCAAGCAGGCACAGGGGCCAAGGGTTTAAGCCACCAACCTGCTCTGCCAGCCCTGTCTCAGGGGCATTCTGAGACAGCAATTGAGATTGAGCATGGTGGTGCATGCCTATAATCCCAGCTCTAGAGATGCTGTAAACAGATGGATCACTACAAATCTGATCTAGTAGTGAGACCTTGAACACCCTGTAGACAAGATCCTAAAAATAAAACATAAATTAATTAATTAAAAACCATTAAAACTAGATTGAAAATGATGAAATATTATCTTCCTTATTAATTACATCTTATGTGCCTCTGCTTGTCTCATTGATAATAAACTGCTTTTCCTCCAAATGGTCAAAAATAGAACTACTGACATTTCTTGAATCACATAATTTATAAATCTCACTATAGAATACCATAAACCTAGGGATTTTAAAACTGAGAAGAGAAAATTAGTAAGTTCCAAATAGTAGGTCCTCAAAAATTGAGAGGATTTGTAGAACTATGATATTAGTCCTAATTGTACTTGTATATATGTGTGTGCATTTGTACAAGGTTGTTTCCATACTTGTGGGTTCTACATCTATAGGTTTATCATCTAACTGCAGATAAAAATTTCATCTGTACTGGACATGTACAGACTAATTTTTGCTACTTATTGATCCATAGCAGTTTAAGATTAAAGTAAAACATAAAACACACAAATATAAAGATATAGACTAATTTCTAACAGGAATAAAAACATAAATATAACATTGCATCACATGTTCTTACTGCAGAAAGTCATTTATTAAAGCAACAAAGCTAACTTGACATGATAATTCTAATTGATTTTTTTAAAAATGTATTTAGTACAGGATGTTTAGGGTCTCACTACACGAATCAGACTCACAGTGATCCTCCTGTTTTCAGCCTCCGAAGCACTGGGATCGCAGATGCACACCACCATGCCCAGTCTCAGTCACGGTCTTTGTGTGCCCCGAGGCAGACAAAGACCAGCATGCCAGGGATGGGACCATGGTCGCTGTGTCTGCCTAAACAGGCATTTTGGCCCAATGAGCTACTTGGTCAGCGTTCTCTAATTAATTTTTATGCCTTCATTTGCTTTAAAATTATTTAAATAGTCATTTAAAATACTATAATATGTAATTCCCCTTTAGAAAGTCTTCTGTGATTTTGATTGTAAGTGAAAACAAATCAAGGTACCTTGATAAACCTCACTACATGTTAAGAAATCTGGTGCTCTCAGAATCTCATCTTTTGACCAATCACCCAATGAGCTTGCCAAAGTCTTTTGCAAGGGCCCTTTAAAAATTCATTTTTTTCCCTAGAGCTAAGAAACTTCACCTGAGTTGATGGACAAGAGACTTGTTAGGCTCATAGCCTCAGTGCAGTTCTAGACCATAATTTTAGACCTCCTTTTTCGGCCATAAATGCAGAAGCTTCAATGTATATAAGAAAAATAAACTGAATTAATATCGAAATCATTCTCTACCTGAGACTGTTCATTCTTTCTATTATGTGTAAATTTTTCATTCTTTAAAAAAAATTAGCTTCCATCCCCTGAGTTAAATACCATTTTCAGCACTCTCCTGGTTTCAGTCAGAGGAAGATTAAGAAAAAAATAGTCCAATCACATCTTTGGGCTTCCTGAATCGAGAGCCTTATGATTTTCTTCTTTACCATGACACTGCACTACGTGAATTAAACTCATGAAAGAATATTGCTGCCTGAAGTGCAGGCTTAAAATACTCACGTGCAATGCAAAGTGCAGACTCCCATGTGAAACCTTATATCTCCCATTGCTGACAGATCTGGAAGGGCCTGCTTAATCAGCAAGGGTCAAAAGACTAATGAAGTAATAATGAGGTGTGATCGGAAAGGACAGAGCAATAAATACGTGTTTTCCTTTATTGACCTTTGAAACTACTAATTCTTTTATTTTATTAAGAGCAAACAGAAGATTAAGCAAAGCCATTGTTTTGTTTTAAGCTCTATTTTCTTTCCTTCTTTCCTTCTTTCTTTCTTTCCTTCTTTCTTTTTTTCTCTCTCTTTCTCTTTCTTCTCTTTCTTTCCTTCTTTCTTTCTTTCCTTCTTTCTTTTTTTCTCTCTCTTTCTTTCTTTCTCTTTCTTCTCTTTCTTTCTTTCTTTCTTTCTTTCTTTCTTTCTTTCTTTCTTTCTTTCTTTCTTTCTTTCTTTCACTTAGGGTTCATTCTCATTGGAGCTGTGTGCAGGTCATGAAGCATGATAGCCAGAATCAGTATACATTTGTTTACACTGGCAAGCACATTAGAAATTTACCTACAACCTGAATCCCACATATCCCACATGGTCTATACTGCCACAGTGGACCCTTTCAATAAAGCATAAGAATGTGGGGGAATACTTGTTTTCTGTGACTAAAAATTGATAATTGTTGATCAAACCAAAAGAGTGGAAGAAAACCCAAGAGCAAGAATGCTAACAGAAATCAGGTAAATCTGATATGAATGCCAGTCAAGCCCACTAAGGGAAGAACTTCGAGAACTTAAAATGTAAAAATAGGTATAAACTGATCCATAATTAGATAATTTAGGGCCAAACAATAAATGAGAGAGATAGATGCATTTGCTATTTTAACTTCCACCACTATTGTAGTTCTTACTCTATTCCTTCAAAATATATTTGCTTCCAGCAGAAAAGTATAAAAACTAAGTATAAAAAGTAAAGCCATATTAATATGCTGAGCTATAAAAGGCTCAAGTCAACAACTTTTGACATTGCCAGTCTTATGGGTAACTCACTTCTATTATGGACTACTGGACTATATTGGGATATTTTGCTGAATTCACACACCTACAATATTTAAATGGCAATGGAATACCCTTCTCTGACAAAACTAAACAAAAAAGGGATATAAATGAAGGACCATTTTGTATCTGTATATACAAAATATTTAGGATGGATATACAGCTATGCTCTCTTAATTCAATGAATATAACAAATTATACTAATAATGTTTATGGACAGGATACCATGTCTGCATCTTGTACAACGAATAACTACTATGAATTCAACAATATGTAGTGTATTGATTATTGAAACTGTCCTAACCTGTTTTGAAACTATCTCATTGTTATTTTTTCTCAACAAAATTAAAAAATTATGTTAGAAGTCTCAAGACTTAAGTATTTTAATGCTGTGAATTAACACAAAGTACGAAGGTAATTATACTGTGCCTGACGCCAAGGTACAGCGACAGTCTCCAGGCAGTGCTCCAAGTGATCTTTACACTTCATCAAAGTGACTTTGTTAAGAAATTTTCTCTTTCATAGAAACAACAATTGAAACAATTAATCAGCTTCAATTTTAATTAAAGGATGATCTCATTTAGCTCTGATTAAATTACAATGGCTAGATAAATCCAGACAACAATCCCAGCTAATTTAATTATTTCTCTCTTGCCACTCTGAATGACTAATTGTGGGGCACTTGTGTTTTTCCTGCACAAGATTTTATGTGCTTTTCTTGAATAAATGCATGTCAGTAACAGTAAACTACAATGAATGATCTGTTACATTCCTTTTCAATTTATATTCATGAAAAGATATTAGTATAAATTGCAAAAATTGTCTATTTTATCTATTGAAAAACGTAAAAGTGTCAAAAAAGATTTGAAGTTAATTTTTGTGAGAAATAAATGTAAACATCATTTTGAGGTAATAAAGATTGATTTCTCCATAGAAAGTTCAACCTGCTTCCTCCCACTAGCTTTTTTATTACTATGTGAAGATTGATTTTAAGTCTTTCAGGTCAATGCTGAGATTCTGTTTCCTTGTCTTTTCCTCCTTTTCCCATTCTTGTTGATTCTCTCAAATCTATGAGGCTTGAGCTTCAAATGAGTGTAAACAATGATTCAACTTTAAAATATCCAAATTTGTAAGGCAATTATTAAATAGTACTAGAGACCAGATGCAGTTTCACAACTAGCGGGTTAGAGAATATCATTGAGAGTAGTAGTTTCTTAATTATCACCAAGGCCAGAACTAAATATTTCAAGTCTAGAAAGATACACACTGTAAAATAGAAGACACTTTTATTTCAATAATTTTTGAATAGGGGAAAGATACTGGATTTGAGTTCAATGAAACAAATAAAAAAATGTGAGAAATTTTGGGCTTCCTATGTCTGCTAATTAATCAAATGCCCAAATCAAAAGGAAAGGTAAACTTTCTTCAGTTTTGTGACTAGCAATGGCTTTATAATTTGGAGCAAGATACCACTGAAGTTCAACTCCCATTTCCCCACAGCACTGAGGAGTTAAAGGATATAATCTTGCCTGAATGTGAACACCTCAATGAGAATCTTTACAGGTCCTTGAGAAAGACCAGAGGCACGCATTTGCTGAGGTTTTAAAGAAAATGCGTATAGTTTTCAAAGCAAAAGAGGGGGGAAAACTCACAATTGCAACTTTCTGAAGGAAAACTTCTAAGAAAGGGGACCTAGAGGTGGCTTAGTGCTCGAGGCAAGAGGAAGCGTTGTCATTTGGCAGGAAATATCCAAGTGTCTTGCTTACAGCTCAGGGATGTTTAGGGCTGGAATTCCTGCATCCTTTGCAGTCCGGTTCTCAAGTTCTTTACCAAGGTGACTGCTCCACCCCTAGCGCAGCATCTATACTCAGGGCCCAGAGCAGAGTGTGAGCTGAGCCTGGTCGCTTTGAAGAATCTTATGGAACTCAGACTGAAAAGCTCACAGAAAATGCAGCAGGTTTTTCTGAGCCTTGTGGACTCTCCTACATTAAGAAGAGCTAGAAAAGTTCATCTTGATTGTTTTTAATCCTGGCATATTTCTGCTCCAACACTTTGGTTTATATACTGTTATGATAATTGAAATTTATTTAATTCATTAAGAAAATGCTAAAACGGTTGGGCATCAATCTTTCAAAAATCAAATTATGTGTTATCTCAAAGGACAATGGGAAAGTCTATTTTTGTCAGTATCACCTTGTCATCAGTTATTAAAACTTGGGTTAAAGGCTAGCCTGGCAGCTTTTTGCTTGCTTTCGATGCTTTTGTTCTATTACTTTGCCGCTTTCTTAACATCCTCAGCCTTTCAGACTCAAAAAGCTTTACTTCACAATTGAACACCAAGAAATACCTTCTTGGGGGGACACAGTTTTATTTCCTTTCTCATATTCCTCAGCACTGGGATTTTTCAAGGATGTTTTTGGAACAGATATGGTGTGAAACTGAAAAAAAAAAATGTCTCTCTGTGTAATTATAATAACTTTCTCCAGATTTGGCTGTACATGATCTTCCTCTGTTAGGTTTCTCTTGCTATAACAATTATTTGAGATAATGAAACTTGTAAGAGAAAAAGGTTACTTGGGTTCACCCTTTTGCACATTATAATTTTCACAGATTATAATTCTTATCTGATTGGTGGTATTGCTGTCAGGCTTCTGATGAGGCAGTACATTGTTTAAGGAGCAAAATCATGGCCAGGAGGCCAGGCAAACAGTTCAGGGGATTAAAGCACCTACAAGCAGGCTCACGGGCCAGGGGTGTCTGGCCTGCTGTGCCAGCCCCACCTCCAGGGTGCACTGAGCCTGGGATTGAGATTGGGCATGGTGGGGTACACCTATAATCCGAGCTATTGGGAAACCACTATGAGTTCAGTCTAGTACTGAGACCCTGAGCACCCTGTAAACCCTTCCCTAAAATACAGAAAAACAAAGAAACCAAAAGAAAAAAAAAAAATGGCCAGGAAGCAAGAGAGAGATGAGAGTGCTGCGGTTTCCCACCCTCCTTTGATGGCATGTTCCCGGTGACTTCAAGTTTTAATGCTGCCTCACACTTCTGAAAGGCTCCTCTATATAAATAAATAAAAGAAAGAAAGAAAGAAAATAAAGAAAGAAAGAAAGAAAAAGACTTTATTATTATTATTAATTATTATCGTGTTTAGTAAATGTTGTACGGGGTCTCACTACACAGATTGGACTCGTAGTGATATTCCTGTTTTCAGTCTCCCAAGAATTGGGATTACAGGCACGCACCACCATGCCCAGTCTCATTCGGCTTCTCATTGCACCCCAGGGGTGGGGCCAGCAGGGCATAGTGGGGATGGGACCCTAGTCCCTGCATCTGTCTCAGCAAGCCCTTTAATCCACTGAGCTGTCTATCTGGCCAGCGTCCTAAAAGACTTATTTTTAGAAGAGGCCATCAAATGAATTAGAATTCGTGATGGGTCTTCAAAGTTAAATTCTTCATAAAACTTTGAAACAATCGACTTGTTTTAATCATCATTCTGTGTCCCACGCAACTCTCAAAGTTCCCAGGGGGAAGAAAGGCAAGAGGACAGAGAAATAAAAGCTGTAGTAAAGCTGAAGTCTGGAGGAGCCCTCTCTGTGGCTGGGAGGAAGGGAACTGCTCCGTCAACATAGCAGCATTTATTTTCACTTTCAGCGCCTCTGCCTAGGGCTCACGTGAGCACCTCCTCTTCTCAGAGCTGGAGCCTCTGGTTTTCAAGGATTACTTCAGGAGCTTTTTTATTCAGACCAGCCTTGCCTCACTCTGGCATGTGATCCATTTCTAGTTTAGGCCACTCCTTACAAAATATGTCAAAAATAAAAGTATCTTACCACTGAGATCAAATTAGACTATGTGACTGGGTGGTATTGGGAAACTTCCTCCTATATTTCCTACAGTGTTGTATTTAACTGTATGATCTATGTGCATGTGACATCTAGACATTCATGGCTGGTAAAGATATATATATATATATATATATATATATATATATTTAAAATATGAGAAAACAAACAAAAATGTTACAAATGTAGTTATATTGTCTAAAGAATGGAGAGCACTAGACAGATTTCCTTGTGTGATGGCCCTGAAAAGCTCAAGATGCACATCTGTCTCCTTGTTTTACAGTGGTGATAGCTTTGGAGTGCAACAACACAATGCGCAGCCCATCAGTAGCAGTGACAAATTATTGAGGCAGCTACAAATCAAATCCCAGAAATAGCACAGTTATGAGGGAGCAACATTATAAAACTGAAGCAGGTGGTGCAAAGAAACTGCAAAGGAGATAGGATTTAACAGTTCTGTCCCCTGCACCAAATGCCACACCAGCTCCTACCACACCAGCCCCGCCCCCAGAAGCACTGAGCTGGCCACCGAGACCCGGCTTGGTGGTGTACACCTATAATCCCAGCACTAGAGAGGCTGAAAGCAGGAGGATCACTACAAGTCAAATAAATTTTTAAAAATTAACAGTTTCTAGAGTAACAATGGACTTGCCTTATAGATTTCTAAAACATTCATAAATCTCATCCATGATAGAAACTACAGTCTAGAAACTAACATGACTAAGAACTTGTTGCATACATTATGATTTCCAGTTTCAGTTAGAACTTAAAAAGTTCTAACATTCTGCTAGAGATTTATTATATTTTTCTGTGACTATACCGATGTACACATAGGCAGAGGCTACGCCAGTCTGGATCATAATTAACAATATTGGGCCCAGGGAGATAGGTCAGTAGAATAAGTGCTTGCCTGGCAAGCACAGGTTCCTGAGTTCAATCCCCAGTACCACAAAAAAATAATCAATACTACTAGCACAAATATGAATACTAACTTATGCAATCACTAAAGCAATTTTTACTACTGGGTATATTTCTTATATATATATTTTATTGTAAGATGTATTTTATTTAAGAAATATGATTTAGTTTTGGCCAGTGATCACACAATCCATGTATGGAATTATCACTCTAGCCTAAATAACTTGATTCCAGCACAAATGATTTGCTTATTAAGCAGCATTGCGTGATTCCAAGCAAGATGTCTGTAATGACTCCACTTTATTCATATTCTCTGTCAAGCATAGCATATATGAGGATATTTTTAGTCTAATATTCTTCTTCCTACTGTGTAGTTTTTTCCAGTAACATTATATGTTGCATATCCATTGTTGTATTCAGGATTTGCAAGAAAAATAATACAGGACACTTAATAAGATTATTTTATAATAATCATCCAAAGAGTCATGCATCAAAGATCAATAAATACATTATTTATCATAATCATCAAAGAGTGCAGGAATCAGTCCACACACTAAAGACTAAAGCATCAGATGAAGGTCTGGATCCACAGCAAAGTCATGTAGGACTTCAGATGAAGACCTAGAGCACATAACAATACGCCTCATAAATACAATTGAAGGCCTAGAGTCCGTGACAATGTCTCACTGAAGTCTGTTTCATGGATCTGTGCTGGAAGGCCAAAAACATCAGCAGTGGAAGCTAGAAAGCTTGTTTCAGAAGGCTGAAGGATCTGTGTCAGCATTCTGGGGGAACTACAATGGAGCCAGAAAGCAACACTGAACATAAGAACCAGCAGTCCCTGGAAAATTACCCCAGCCATCCTCAGCAACATTAAAATCCTGAGCTCCTTTGACAGTGAGAACAGCCAAGGCTATGTCAGGAGAGCCAGCATGAATAACTTCTCCAGGATCCTGAACAGGTGCCATATTTACTTCCGGACTCAGGAAATGACACTCAAAGCAAGGACCAACACTCCCCAAGTGAAACATGGTAACAGTGAGGTCCTGTGTTCCTCTGAGAATAACAGCCAAGTTTATTGGGAAAGTCAACATGATATCCTCCTCCAGGAGGACCAACGGCACCCCTGGGGGGCCAACAGCTCCCCAACAACTTTTTCTTCTCTCCAGTTCCTTTTATTTGATGGCTGGGTAAAGCTCATATTCTGAAGCAACCATCATCTACCACACCCAGCAACATGCTAGTTCAGTTCGACTGGGTGACATTAGTTGACCACTAGTGTCAGTCAACCACATCCATTTATATTGGGGCAGATAAACTCCACATAAAATCTAGACGGCAGTCTACTATGGACACAGGTAGACAAAGACACATATACATTCCGTGCATCTTAACGTATTGCAGTTGGTCCTGAACTTACAATAGGATCACAATCCCATAAACTCATAAGTAGTTCAAACTGTGTTTAATCTATCAAAACTCACAGCTGAGAAACACAGTCCACCATAGGGTATTTATTGTGTGTTCAACCTTGTGATCTAGTTACTGAATTGAGAGATGCACATTGCAGCCAGTCTCTGTCATCATGAGAGGGAATCACGTGCATATTATTAGCCTAAATAAAGACCAATGCTCAGATTTTGAGGCACAGTCTCTACTGCATATGCGTTGCTTTGCCAGTATAATGCAGCCAAAATTATAAATTGAGACACGGAAAGCGAGGCCCTGTCAGCCCTTCAGCCAGTTTTTCATCTCCATTGTTTTAATGAGGAAATTTATTTCAAGAACACCAATAAAAGCATGATAATGTTACAAACACAGTAGCAATTTTGAGTGTCAGGATACTTTCATTGTCCTTAAAAATATGTCAACTAAATTAAAATTGTAAAAAGTTGTCCGGCGCCGCTCCCGTCCCGCGGAAGAAGACACTCAGACACTCAGCAACGGGTTCAGCAAGCCTTTATCAAGTGGGATGCAAGCCGCTACATGCGACCGCTACCT
>PVKA01025920.1:20396-32493 GCA_004027165.1 Ctenomys sociabilis
TAGATTTCACAAACCAATCATAATTATACACGTGGCCGATTACTATTGGTAGATCTTACAGCAATGGCGGGCTTATTCTAAATAAGGGAGAGGTTGGTACAGCAACAAGAACCAGGAAGCCGGATATGGGCGCCATCTTTGCAGACACGATGGGCGGGGGAGCGAGGAGCGGGCGCCATCTTGGCTCGGCTCCCAACAAAAAGTGATGAAAGAAGGGGGGTGTACATAAACCTCATTATTATGTGCCTATATGTAACATATACATGTATTTCTGAATAGTTTTAGCAGAGAAAAATAAATTTAATATATAGTAGAAAATGTGTGTAGGAATACCTTGAAAACTAATTTAGAACATGAAATATGATTTATAGTAAGGAAAAGTATAAACGTTCTGTATTGGAATTAGGGTGGTCAGTATAAAGACTTCACAAAAAGCATTAGTTTCTATACATTGATGTGTTAATTTAAAACAAACTCAGTGAAAATGCAAACAAATTATTTCCCACAAGTTATTTCTCTACGTTTGTCGCATTTTGCCTCTCAACCTCACTAAGCCTCTTCTACTAGAGGACCTTTCCTTTTTACAGAGTTTTGCACAGGTTACTTGTAACTGAGATTCCATTCTGCCATGCTAGCTTCTTCTCCTTAGTCAGATTAGCTGTTTTCCTCAGCATGCTCACCTCAAAGGACTGGGTACACCAAGGCTTCTGCGACTGCCCTCTCCTGTCCTGGGTCTTCATCTACTTCTTGATTCTGTGTAGTGGGCTTGCCAACTTAGGTCATCAGGGCCCTCCCTATGCTGGATATGAGCTTCAAGTCTCCAAACATCTTCAGGAAATCTCTGCTTATAAATTAATTTGAGTTATCTCAAATGCAACACATTTGAAATTAAACTGTCTTCAAATTCTTAAAAAGTCTTTTTCCTTATTTTCATAATTTGGTTGTCCTGGTCTCAGTCACTATATTTTTCAAGGACTGAAACAACCTCATCCAAATAACATTATAAAATAATTTGAAAATTTTGGATTTATATAATATCACATTGTATATTTATCTTTCTTCTTCTACATCCATCTCATCCTCAGAGTCTTCTACTCTCTCCTCAGGCAGATGTGGCCAAATGCCTGATCTACAAACTATAATCTCCAACTTGTCACCTCATTCTCTCACTTTCATTAGTTCATTCTATTTTTTCTCAGAAGAAAGAAACATCCTTTTAAGGATATAGGCTTGGTTGTTCTCACTGTGAAAGGAGCTCAGGATTTTAATGTTGCTGACTATCACATATCAGCTGGAGTGAATTAATTGTTCTGCCATGAACAAATAAAAACTGTAAAAACCTTTATTTTCTTTAATTTTATGTGGCGGTTCACGTACTCAGGAACTTACACTTGCGAGACAAGCACTTGTGCCTTTGAGCAGTAGCCTCAGGCCAAGCTGCAGAGACTTTTCAAATGCCTGTTTGCAACTGATTCTCTCTGCTGGGGAGACATAGTTTACAGTTCACGTGCCTCAGTTTAGCAAGATTTTCAGGGCCCAGAACCCAGGGTAAAAAAAGACTCAAAGAAATCAGCAAAATTTTTTGCTTGCATCTCCTGCTGGAGACATTTTCCATATTCTAAATGAACATTTTTATTGTTGGCCATAAAAGAAACAACTTTTCAACTGCTCTGATACTGTTGTTGATAGCTAGAGAACTAGATGTCTGAATAGATGAAAAGAAACATCTCTGTTCAATAGCTGATGTTCACGAAAACCTCAAGTAGAGAAATTTAAGACTAATGGCCTCAAGTGGGTCAAGATTTTTTTTTTTTGAGTTATATACATGGCAGAAAGAAAAAATTAAATCTTTTTTTTTTTTTTTTTTTTGGTAGAACCAGGGATTGAACTCAGGCTCTTGTGCTTGAGACTGAAGCATTATTCCACTAAACCATCACCCTGGCCCCTCAAAATTACATCTTGTATTGAAGGGGAGCTTCATCCATCTTTTCCACATATACATTTTTTTTAAATCTAGTGTCTGTCTTGGTGACTTTCCTTGCCACTGGAACACAGTGCTTGACACCCACTGTTTTGGTTGATAGTCACCTGGCTCCAGGCAGCAGATATGATAGAAGGGCCTTCCCGAGGACAGCAGCTCACATCAAGGATGTAGGAGGCAGGGAAAGAACTGAGGAGCAGAACAGGAGCACGGTGCACCTCTCCAGGTCACAGGCCGGGGAGCAGCGTTTTCAGCCCACCCACTGTGGAACACAAGAGTTTGGGGGCACATATTAGATCAAAGTCATAAAATGCCTTTTATTCTGTGTATTATTTCAAGCATACCAGGAAATAATATTCACTTAACACAAACAAATAACTAAACCTAAGAGATAGGATGATACTTCTAAGTGATATTGATGCAAGATTTATCAGAAAATGACTTCAAAGTAGCTGCAATTAACATTCGTAGCAAAACAAATACTGGTGGCTACCATGGGTAAATTAAGTCTATAAAAAGGAACTAAAAGGAATTTCTAAAACTGACATATAAGAAAAAAGGAATTAATAGCTGAGTTTAACAATAGATAGCCATAGCAGTGTATAATATTTAAAAACTGAATGCAGACAGTGGAGAATACCTTGATCATGTCTGAAGAAGCTCAAGGATGAATAACACAGAAATAAATACTAGGGAATTATGAGATACATATAACTGGAGTCATGGAAGGAAGATGATGTAGTAACATCAACATTCGAAGGAATATGGGCTAAAAATGTTTTAATCTACAGTAAAGGCCTTAAATCTTAAGAAGATATGCATATAATTACACATTAATATTTAATATATTAAAAGGCATCCATATAAAATATTTTGTATGAAGCATTATGATCATATATGTACACACATGTCAATAATTTAAAGTTATTAATTAATTCCTATTCTTCCTCTTGCTTTCTTCTCTGTGTACCACACTGCTCCATAGAGCAACTTGTGCATATTTATTGCCTTATTGCCTTCTAGGTTAAAGGGCAACCTGCACAAAGCCAAGGATATTAATCCCTTTTGTGAACTGCATGACTGAACACTAAAACAAAAACGAAAGCTTTAGGGTTTGGCCTTCAGTGAGTGTTCATCTAATATTTTAAATGAGTAAATGTTATATGCACAGAGTTTCTTTGAGAGTTAAAAAAAATGCTCAATACTTTAATGATATTTTAAAACACTGTTAAAATCATTAATTTTATTTGGTATGTGAGCACAGCGGATAATATTGGCTTCATTATGCTGATGACAAATATAAATTCATAGAGTCTGTGGCTAGCCTGAAGTCATGTAGCTTATACATTGCAGGCCAGAACTGGATGTCCACTTTGAGTTGTTCCAGGTACGGATTCATAATAAGCAACAAAAATTGCATTAAGTGACCTCATGACTTCTGTCATGGTTACATGAAAATGCACTTTAGTTAACCTGAAAAAATAGCAATGATTTTTTACCTCCTGTTAGTGACCAAGCTGATTCAAACACCAACGGGAGGACGTATGTGTGTTGGATCAGATGACCCTAAAAAGATACCAAAGCATTTAATTTCAGGAAATTAGAATCAAGCCATTACCACTGCAGTTTTACTTTTGTGGCCTGGCCTCTCACTTTGAATCACTTTGCATGTCCTGAATTAGGTTAACTAGTTGTACATCTTCTTTTACTCAAACAGAAATTCTCTCACCCTGCTCAGAATATAGGAATGTCCCATTCAATCTAGTAAGTCACTGCAACAGGGAAAATCAGGGTATTATGGTAAGTAAGACATGTTTTCTAGTTATATTTTAGATAAGAATGACCTGTGATAAAAGGAATCTTTTCTGGAAATTATAAGCATGACAGATTCTCAAGAGACATTAAGTGCAGCATTTACTGGAAGATGTGTTCTCTGCCCTAGGTATTCATGCTGTGATCACAACTTACCCACCATGACTGTGAAGGCAGCATATGCAAGTTTGAGCCAGAAGGAAAGAACACTGTTTTTGGAAGCAATCTCTCTTTATCATCAAAATTCATTTTTTTTTCATTAGACCCTAAGCCACTTGCAGTTATTAATATGCAATTATAATTTTATGAGATTTGAAGCCTAGAATTAATCATCATTTTAATATTTGATTTTGCCTTCATATTTTATATTACAAATACATTATTAGAGCTTTTCCTCTAGGAATCTGGAATATGATATCATGTAAGTGGAAACATGGCAAGTGTCATTGTCAAAACTGAAGTGCCAGGACCATGTTAAATTAGTTCAATATTTATAGAAACATCAGCATGAATGATGTGAGAGTCATTTTTTTAGCCAGCAAGAGAGCTTTAGCCTTAGACTTTATACTCTTGCCATCCTCCTCAGTATAATTGGAATGTGATTTAGAGGCGATAAGTGAGTATCCAAGAAATGCACGTAATTGAGGAACATAAGCAGATTTCAGGAATACAAGTTTTAATTGATGTCCTGAGGATCTAGAACAGCTGGAGGCCTTCCTTCATTATGCAGCTCCTTCTCACTGTGGGAGGAGAGCCTGAGAAGTTCTCTCCAGCTACACAAACACCCACTGCCTCCTTTCCCCATTGTAACCATAGTAATTGTTTCCCAGTTATGTACTCAGGCTTTATGAATAATCATCTACCCCTAAAAGAAGTGGGAATTCTTTGGAAGAGTGAGGAGATTTTACAGTGTTTACATTGAATTGCATCTCAAATTAAAAAGCGCCGATGGGCCTTCTGAACTAAAACTTCAGCCGCCATGGGCAGTCTATCCCCAAATTAACTGTAGATTAGTTTATTCTTTCTGTGAGCTGATATTCAAATTATCATCACTAGATTGTCCCATGGGATCAGTAAAAGCAGATGAGGAATCAGGCAAGGTACCACTTCACGTTTAATAAGTGTGTAAAATCACCTGAGAAATCACAAAAAAGAATGTATATATAATAAAGGCAAACTTAGGCAGAACAGAAGCCATCCAGATTGTAATAGACTTTACAAATTTGGAGCCAAATCTATTACTTCTAACTCCCCCTAATAATATAAAATTTGTGGTTGTTAATTATCAGGTAAGAGAAACATGGATATTTAATTTATATTTCTAGGCTTATCTATAGCATGAATTCATAACAATTATTGATTATTTATGTATTTGGCACAGACTCTCACTATGCAGCTCAGACCCACAGTGATCTTCATGTGAGCTATCAGAAAACAGAGTTCTTGCATTTTTGTTTTTTTAAAAAAATTAAATTATATCAAACTAAATGTCTTCTGATTGTACTTCAAAAGAGAACAATCTCAAAATATTTTAAACAAGTTTTCATTATATTTAACTACATCAGAGAGTTAATATTTTATAGTGAAATGTATACCAGGAGCTGATTTAAAACTCAGACTGTAGCCTGTTATCAGCTATTTATAACACACGCAATCTGCCAATTATGTGTAGGAAATCACACGTTCTGTTTCAGGTCATGATTTACTTTCCAGATATTGTTTGTTTGAATAGCACATCCAGGGGGACAAGAACAAAACGGAGGTGGAAAAATCTTGTTGATATGATCTCAGAACTGCCTCGGGTTGTTCTACCTACAAACGTTTGAATATGTAGGACTATATAATGGCTCCTCAATCCAACTGTGGGTGTAAATTATTATATTTTCATTTCTAAAAGTTTAAAAATATGACTATGGAAGCATTATTTGCTGTTAGCATTCTCAATTTTCACAGCGAAGGCTTTCAACATATTTTGCCTATTGTAAGTAATGTGGTATATTATTCATGCTATAAATGCCTCTTTCTAAAGGAAATGAACAGATTCTGAACTTAGGCAGACTCTGAGCAGCCCACAGGACTACAGTGATCTGCGTATTGTGGGCCCAAGTGTGAAAGTTCAGTAGTTGTGCTGGGGACCAATCCAACCATCTGAGAATTTAGGATTATGCCATGTAGCCTCAGGATGTTGGTGAATCAGGTACACACCCACTATCTGCACAGCTTTCTTCAGTGCCAGCCATTCACCAGTAATGTGAAGTTTAAGGAGACCTACCCTGCCACCCTTCAGTAGCCAATGACCCATGCCCCACTGCTTTCCCACCACTGTTGAGCCAGGAGATCACTGGGAGCTTCACAAATGCCAAAATGCAGGAGCAAAAGGCAACCTCCATTCTCCAGTCCACTCTGAGCAAGTCCGAGAGACAAGTACTTAAAAGAGTGTGGAAGTCACACACCTGGATTTTCAAAAACAATAGCAACTGAAGTAAATAAAAAAGTGCATCAGGCTATAGAAGAAATCAAATAAAAAAATAATCTCTCAGGTCACACAAGAAATGATAATAATTGTGAAAGAATTGTTCAGCACATCTAAAGAACAAAATCAAGCTTGTGAAGAAATGGACTTAGTTTATCTTTACAGAGAGCTCCACAAGAATAAACATTCTCCTCAGGTGCACATGGGATGTTCTCCAAAATAAGTCATATGCTTAAGTAAATGTAAAGGAATTGAAATTATCCCATGCATTCTAACAGACCATAGTACAATGGAACTGAAAATTATTGACAAAGGAAATTACATAAACACGTGGATATTAAATAACAACCTCGCCGGGCGTGGTGGCGCAGGCCTGTAATCCCCGCACTCGGGAGGCTGAGGCAGGAGGATTGTTGTGAGTTCGAGACCAGCCTGAGCTACAAAGTGAGCTTAAGGCCAGCCCGAACTGCATAGTGAGACCCTGTCTCAAAAAGACAAAAAAAAAAAATAAATAAATAAAAAAAAATAACAACCTCCCAAACAACCAGTAGGTCACAGGTGAAATTAAAGACGAAATTAAAAATATTTAAAATCAAATGAAAATACAGATACAGGCCTGGTGAGATACCTCAGTGAACCAAGCACCCGCTTAGGCAAGAGTAGGGACTGAGGTTTGATCCTTGGTATAAAGTGATGCACTGCCCCTCCTCCCAGGTAAACTGAACTGGCCTCCAAATAGGGCATAGTGGCACATGCCTGTAATTCCAGAACTGGGAAAACTGAAATCTGGAGAATCACTAAAAGTTTGAGATGTATAGTGCAACCCTGTACCAAATACATTTAAAAAATAATAATAATGCAGCTATAACTTACAGGGACCTCTGGGATACAAAGAAGGCTGTCTTAAGAAGGACATTTACAGCAGTAAATTTGCACATTAGGAAAACAGAATGAGCCCAAATAAATGATCTTATGCTACAGCTCAAGCTTCCTGAAAAAAAAAGCAAGTCTAGCCCAAAGCCTTAAGAAGGAAGGACATTATAAAGGTCAGAGCAGAAATTAATGTCACAAAGAGTAAATGAATTAAAGAGTTGGTTCTTTGAAATAATAAAGAAAATTGACAAATCCCTATCTAATGTAATAAAAAAAAGAAAAGAAAAAAGCCGAAACTATTCATGCAATAAGGAGTGAACAAGGCAAAATCACTACAGTCCCTAGAGAAATTGAGATCATCAATACCTACTTTCAAAATCTTTACTCTGACAAGACAAAATGGACAGTTTCCTGGATACATTAAAATGCCAAAGTTGAGTTTAGAAGATTTATAAAGTCTGGCTAACTATATAATAGGAAACAAAATTAAAAATTTAAGCAAAAACTTACTAACCTACTAAGAAAATCCCAGGTCCTGATGGATTCATAGCCAAATTCTATAAGAAATTTAAAGAAATCCCAATACTCTTCAATGAAATTGAAAGGAGAGCAATTCTCCCAAACTCATTCCTGGAGGCAAGCATTATTCTGATACCAAAACCAGAGAAAGATCTAGTTAAGAAAGAACTAGTGGATAATCAATCTCCTTATTGAATATAGATGCAAAAATCCTCAATAAAATACTAGCCAACAGAAAATAGCAAATCTTCAAGAAGATTATACATCATGACCAAGTAGGATTTATCCTAGGTGTGCAGGGACTTGTCAAGATATGCAAATCTATAAATATAATACACCCAATAGAGTCAAAAACAAAAATAACGTGATGATCTCAATAGATGCAGAAAAAGCTTTTGAATAAGTCCAATACTCATTCATGTTAAAAAAAAAAAAAAAACCTACAGAAAACAGGAATAGATGGGCTATACCTTAACC
This sequence comes from Ctenomys sociabilis, assembly GCA_004027165.1. Classification (NCBI taxonomy): domain Eukaryota; kingdom Metazoa; phylum Chordata; class Mammalia; order Rodentia; family Ctenomyidae; genus Ctenomys; species Ctenomys sociabilis. Next base: position 28,532 of record PVKA01025920.1, read on the forward strand.
TGATAAAACCCATCTGTGAAAAACCAGCAACCAACATAAAATAAAGGGGCAAAACCTGAAACCCTTCACTTTAAAATCAGGAACAAGTTATGTTATCCACTCTCTCCACACTTATATAATATATTTTGGGAAAATATTCAGAACAATGAGATAAGAGAGAGACAAATAAAGGGAATATGTTTGGAAAAGGAGTGAAATTATCATTATTTGCAGATAGCATGATGCTCTACATAGAAAACCAAAAAAAAAAATCCACCAAGAGATTTGTGTATTTTCCTTTGATAGGAAAAACAAATATTATGAAATGGCCATACTCCCAAAAGTGTTATACAGATTCAATGCAATCCTAATTAAAATACCATTCTTATGCCTCACAGAACTAGAGAAAACACCTTAAATTTTATCTGGAGTAAGAACAGACAAAGAGCATCAAAAGCAATCCTGGACAGCAAAGGAAAGACCAGAGCCATCACATTACTGGACCTGAAATTATACTACAAAGCTACAGTGACAAAGTCAGTACTATACCTGCATGAGGACAGATCAGATGATCAATGGGCCAAATTATAAGATACAGACATAGGCCAGGGATATAGCTCAGTAGCACATAAGATCCCAAGTTCTATCCGCTGTATTGCCAAAAAAAAAAAAAAAAAAAAAAAAAAAAAAAAAAAAAAAAAAAAAAAAAAAAAAAAAAAAAAAAAAAAAAAAAAAAAGAAGATGAAGATGAAGAAGATGCAGACACAGCTCCAAACAAACTCAGCCACCTTATCTTTGACAAAGGGTCCAAACGTGTTCCTAAGAATAAAACATAGCCTCTTTAATAAATGGATCCTGAAAAACTGGCTTTCCACATGCCAAAGGCTAAAATTAGATCCAAGCCTATCACCATGCGCTAAATTATAGTCAAAATATTTCAAATATTTAAATATTAAAACAGGAACAGTAAATCCTCTAGAGAAAAATATAGTTAGAAATTTTAAAGTCATAGGGGTAGTAGAGAGTCATGAGCATAAACCAAATTGCATGGGAAATGCTTCAAGTATTCAGCAATTGGGATCTCAACCTTTTGAAGTTTCTGCAATTCAAAAGAAATTACCAGTAGAGTAAAAAGAAAATGTATGAAGTGGGAAAGTATTATACCCAACTATCCCTCTGACAAAGGCCTTCTATCTAGAATTTATAAAGAATTAAAAATATCAGACCTGCAAAATTCAAAATTCAAAGACCCACTCCAAAAATGGGCAACTGAGATGAATGCAAACTTCTCAGAGGAAGAAATACAAAAGGAAAATAAATACATGATAGAATGTTCAATATCAGTGGTCATTCAAGAAATGATAATAGAACAACACCGAAATTCTGTCTCATCCCAGAAAGAATGGCCATCAAACAGAAGTTAACCAATAACAAATTCTGGCAGGTAAAAAGTAACCCTTCTCCATTGTTGGGGGAGTACAGACTGGTAGGTCACCGTGGAAATCAGTGTGGAGATTTCTTAGAAAGCTGAGTCTAGAGGTCCATCCTAGCCAGCTATTTTCGTGTTATTTTTTCCAGAAGAACTGTAAGTATCATACCACAGCCAGGTATGTGCACCCATATTTGTAGCAGTGCAATTTGTCATAGCTAAATCTTGGAAGCAATCCAAATGTCCATCAGTTGTGGAATGAATGAAGAAGATGTGGTATTTTCACACAATGGAGTACTATTCAACTATAAAAAAGGATCAATTTGAGGCTTTTATGGGTAAGTTGATGTAACTAGAGACCATACTCTTAAGTGAAATCAATCAATTATACCTGCATGAAGACAGACCTGATGATCAAAGACTCAGATCCATTGTTCTTAATGTAAGAACCTGAAAGAGAAAATAAAATCTGAAGGGTACAATAGATACTGGGAAAAAAAGAATGGTGTGCAATGCTCTAAAGGAAGGAATTACTGAATTGAGGAGAAGGACAGGAGAGGTAGTGGAGGAAAAAGATACATTGATGTACGTGAGCAGGATAATTTATTTTGTTTTAAAACTTAATTCACTTTATTTTTCTTGTGTAGAAATGCTTTATGTTGTAGCTACTGCTAGAGCTTGAGTTCTCTGGACAGAGACTCTGGTGTTCACAAGATGGTCGGTAAATTCCTGATAAGGAGACTTGGTGAACACAGTCTCCAGAGGTCAGGGGTCAGACAGCTGTAGGTCTTGGAGATGGCATCAAAGGTGGCCTTAGCAAAGTGGCTCAAAGTAGCAGTGCAGCCCCTAGCAGAGGTGCAGCAGTCATCAGTACCAGCCATCAGCAGCAGCTTCTTGGCCACAGGGGCTGAGACAATGCCAGTGCCTCTGGGAGCAGGGATCAGATGCACCAACACTGAGCCACAGGGACCTGTCACCTTGCAAGGAACAGTGTGGGGCTTGCCGATCTTGTTTCCCCAGTAGTCTCTCCTCACAAGGACAATGGAGACCTTGACCAGGATAATGGCCCCACGAACGGCAGTGGCTACTTCCTTGGAACACTTTATACCCAGGCCTGCATGACCGATGTAGTCCCTAATGGTGATAAAGGCCTTGAACCTAGTCCACTGGCCAGCACGAGTTCGCTTCTGCACAGGCATGATCTTCAGAACTCCATCCTTGAAGGATGTGCCCAGGAAAAAGTCAATAATCTCAGACTCCTTGATGGGTAAGGAAAAAGGGTAAATTTCCTCCAGGGACTTGATCTTCATGTCTTTGACCAGCTGGCCCAGCTTGGTGACAGGAATCTACTCTTTGTTCTCAGCCTTACCTCTGCAAGCCCCGTGGCCTCGGCCCTGATCCTAGCTTCTGCAGGGCCCATGACCTCGAAGGCCACTGCCAAAGCTTCTGCGAAGGCTGCCATGGCCTCCCATGCCTGGGTCCCTGAGGCCTTTGGTCCCTCCCACTGCACCAGCGTCATCCACCATTTGGTATTTCCCAGAAAAAGAAGGTATATCTCATTATAATTTTTTATTTTATTTTATTCTTTTGTGTATTTGGTATAGGGTCTACAGGGTCTCACTATACAGATCAGACTCATAGTGATTCTCCTGTTTTCAGCCTCCCCAGTGCTGGGATTACAGGCACGCCCCACCATGCCCAGTCTCAATTGCAGTCTCAGTGTGCCCCGTCAGGTATAGGTGACTATACCTCCACATGCCTCCATTATCTCAAACTGGTTATGAGATCTCTCCCACAATACTTTAGCCAGACAGACATTTGTTCTTATCATCTACAGGAAAGTATATCTAATACTTATCTAATCAATGACTAGAAGTAGCACTTGAGCTACAAGATTCCAAAGATGTAGTTGCTTACTGTGTGCACATTTTAAAATCTTATCTTAGCCTAAGCAAACCCTTTTGCAAAAGATGCAAGGTACTTGAAGAGAAAGGTAAGGAAGAGAATTCTAAAGCACAAGAAATATTGAGATTGTAGTTAGCTTATTTTAATATGACATTTTAGCTTTTGCCCATCAAAAGCACAATTAAAAATAGGGCTGAATTCTTTCTAGCATTCTATTTAAATATCTACTACACACTGTTCCAGTTTTTAGTACTCTAATCTCTGATGTTCATCTTACTTGCTACTAGATGATAGTTACCCAGAGGAAGTCCATAAAGTTACTTATCTGTGCTGCTTGCTGGTCATTCATCTGTCCCCAGTTATAGCCATATTAGTGTTTTGATATAGCATTAATTCATTCCCCATAACTTATCAAACTTTGTATAATTTCAGTTGTGATAGAAAGTTGTATAAATTATAATAATGCATCTCTATCTCTATATCTTGAATGGCAAAATCTATGCATAAATCATATTAAATAATATATGAAGTATAAGTATTCTAACATATGTATAGATTTTAAAGATACAACATTTTTTTATTTTCACATAAATCAATAGATGTTTCTCTAGGACAAAATATTTCACTTAGTGAGGCTTTATAAATTGTA
>PVKA01025921.1:0-32392 GCA_004027165.1 Ctenomys sociabilis
CTTGCCTCTCATAGGATTATGTAGAAGCACAGCGTCATCTATCCCAACTGTACTGTCTGTACACACACATCATGATTTTTTCTTCTATACCCCTTCCTTTGTCTACACCTGTCAAAGTTGAGCACTCCATTGTCATTCAACTAACTTAGGTGCTTGAACTCAATTACACAATGCAACACAGTCCAGCACTCCACAACAATAGTGAGTTATTCAAAGAAGTTGTCTACCATAGCCATTTACAGCTCAGCTTAATATTATGGCCCCATGAAGTATACTTCATTTTTATACTTTTCTGTTGGATGGTTAAGACCTAGATAGAACAAGACTTATATACCAACACATGAACTTTATATTTCTTATGTGGTCAGTGAAGTCCTCTCAGGGTTTACCTTGCACTCCTGTACATTATTCTGTAATTCCTTAGTCTGTGTCATCCATGTGGATGAGTCATGGCCAATGCTTGACCAGTTTTCTCTCTGTGAGATCTTGAGAGAAAGTTTTCTCTTCATGTGACTCTCCCGAGGCACACCATAGAACTTCAATCTCTTTCCTCTGTGGCTCCATAATCTCCTTGTTCAGAAAATTTGGAGCTCAACTGAGTTTCATGATGTTGCAGTACAGGTTCTCCTATGTCCTGAGTCTTCACTGACCTTGAAAGGTTAGAGCCAAAATGTTGGCTGGCCTTGTGGCTCTTCTATTTCTCCAACTCTGACTTGTGAACTTAGGTTGTTAACCATCCAGTAGAAAAGCTGATTAGTATCTTGCAGCATATGCCATTCACTTTGCTTTATCTGACTCAATTGATTTTAATTGTTGTTGTACATTTCCTTTTGTATTTCTACTTTTCGCTTGTTATGCTAGGGAGGCTATACGACATTTACACATGTGTGTCTGGTTTATTTCACTTATGAGTATATGTTCAAGTGGCATCCACTTCAGTATAAATGCTTCAAACTTATCATTCTTAATAGCTGAGCAATACTCCATTATATAGAAGTACCACATCTTTTTCAACCATTCCTCATGTGATGGACATCTTTGTTGTTTCCAAGATTTTGCTATCACACATTGCGCTGCTATAAACATAGGTACACATATATCACTATGATACAATGTTTTCAGATCCTTTCTGAATATTCCCAGTAGGGGAATAGCAGGCTTGAATGGGATTTCTAGTCCTACTCTTTTGAGGAGTTTCCACATTGACCTCCACAATGATTGTACCAGTCTACATTCCCACCAGCAGTGGAGAAGTGTTCCCTTTTCTCCACAACCTCTCCAACATTTGTTGTTGGTTGATTTCCTTATGGTAGCCATTCTTTCTAGTGTGAGATGGTATCTCAGTGTTGTTTCTGTTTGCATTTCATGAATGGCTAGCAATGTGGAGCATTTTTTCATATATTTATTTGCTTCTTTAATTTCGTCCTCTGAGAAGTGCGTATTCATCTCAGATGCCCATTTCTGAATTGGGTCTTTAAATTTGAGGGCCCTGTTATATCTTAGTTCTTTATATATTCTAGACAGTAGTCCTCTGTCTGAATGCTTATTAGTTAGGATTTTTTCAAAGTTTGTGGGTTGTCTTTTCACTCTGTTGAAAATTTCTTTTGACATGCAGAAACTCCTTAAGAAGAGTTGATCCCAGTTGTTGATTCTTTCAAGAGCTTCCCATGTGAATATGTGTTTGTTCATGAACTCTTTACCTACCCCTATGTCTTCAAGAGTTCCTCCTACTTTCTCTTCCAGGAGATTGAGTGTTTCTGTTTTAGGTTATTTTCAATAATATATAGACGTTTTCCCAATCCCTTAGTGACCATTTATATTTGCGCCTTTTCCCCCCGCGTGCTTTAGATCAATCTGCTCTTTCTTTTATCCATTATCTACTACCACAGGCAGCTAGTAGTAAACTTGTATTTATGGAATAAGACATTATTGTATTAGTGTTTTTGACTTACTCCTGGGAAGTGGCTTCAGGAATAGACCAGTCTCAACTCCACTTTAATAAATTCCACCCTTTTAACCTGAGCTTCCAGTGAGTTTCTAGGCAGATCAGACAGAATAATTGATTGCAATTTCTTACAAGTAAGACTTTATTTGTACCTTTAAGTATTGGGATTATGCTTATTGTTTTCCTGGCTACTGGTGTTCTGGGTAGGGAGTGGAAGGTAGGGACTGAGGTAAATTAAGTCTTCAAAAGAGTTATCCCTACTACCAAGGACCAGTAACTTTTATTAGCAATTCCCCAGATTCCATGCCAAAAAGTTCTCAGTAAAACAAAAATTTAGATTCCTGTAAAAGATAGAAACACTTATTGCATTGTTATTTTTGCAAACTACTGAAAGTCACAAATATGCAGGATGCCAATATTTTACAGTAATTCAATATACACAACATAAATAAAATATTGTAAATATTATACCCTTAGTAAACTACATAACAAGCTACTTCTGACTTATATTTTCTCAAAATTCAACTGTTGAATTCCTTACCCTAGTACTATAGAATTTGACTACATGTGAAGTTAGAATATTCAAAGAGGTAAATACAATGAAATAAAGTTAGATAGATGTACCTTTCAAACAGTGCTTCTGGTTGATTTATACAAAGAGAAGAGACATGAAGATGCAGAAGAAATATGCCATCCAAAGCCAGGGAGAGTTTTCCTCAGATGATCCAATCCTGATGATGTCTTCAATGTTAGTTTTCTAATCCACTCAATTTGGATAAAATAATTGTGTATCCCTTAAATCATCCAGTTTGAAGTAGCTTGTAAGGTAGTGCAAGCACATTAATACAATTGCAGGCTTTTTAATGTGGTTAATAAAATAAAACACTAAGGGCTTTGAAAACCATCTATTTCACTTACTAACTATCAGACTTACATGACTTTAACAATGTACCTGACAATCAAAGGACGAAAGATTTGTTTTGACTAATGATGTCAGAGATTGCAGCCCACTGTTAGCTGGCTCTGTGGCAGAAAACCAATGGCAGTAAGGTACAGTGGATGAAAGCTATTGCTTTCATTCCCTTACTCAGGGAAGAACCTAGTAGAAAGAGTCCAGGGACAAGATATAGTCTCCAAGGTCATAACTTTATACTCCAAGATCCGCCCAGAAGTGTGCTTTACTCATATTCTTGGTGGCATCCAAGCTGATCGTGTTTACCATCAAAGTTCACCATCACAAGTATGGCCCTATAAATGTGACACCTAAACAAATTGCACTCAACACTACCTAAATATCAGACAGACACAATAACAAGGTCATAATTTCACCCAGCTATCTTGTGTATGACAAAAATTGCACTTATTCCTTCTGCAGAATAAGGACAGTCCAAAAATTTCTACACACACATGTATTGCTTAAATTGAGAGCGCATGTGTTTTTCCTTCTTGACCTTTTTGTAAGTCCTACTAAACATCTTTCTGGGATTGCTGATATCGAGAAGATATTCTTATACAGTAAGTCATTAATCAGAGAATAAAATATCAATAAAATAAAATATTGAAGTCTTAATATTATTATTAATATTATTAAGAAAATAATCTTTTCTTCAATTGCCACATCCAAGGCAGCCTTCACATATGACAGCTATATGTTCTGTGCACATCTCACTTGCACGGACACCACATTTGTGTAACTCTCATTTCCTATGTGGAGCCCATTTTTATCAACACTTGTGTAGGAATTGGTTGCTGTATGGTGCAATGTGCACTGAGGAAAATAAAATGTTGACAAAATAAAATGACAAATATATAATGAATGCTTAGAATACACATCGGTGTTTTCACATCAGCTGTGTACTTGCCTGCAAAAACTAAAAGATATAAAATCCTTTCGTGAATTATACTGTAATACAAACAAAAGTCCACCATATAAATGAGCTTTGCTTTAAATGTCACACCCAGTGGAGTCTTCACAGATGAAAACTGCCTGTTTTAATATACAAGCATCACTTACTTTGATAGCATGTATAATTTGTTTTCCTGACCTTTCTGGTATGGTAAAGTTGAAATCTTTCTGTTCTCCTGTTTACATAGTAGGTCTTTATGAGGTTGAGCCTACTTGTTCAAACATAAACTTACTAGTATGCCCCACAATTTGTTTTGAATATTCTCCCAGGCAGAAACATTTTGTTTTCTCTCTGCTATAAATAATCTCTTAGGCAACAACAACTGGTTCCACTGTGGATTCCATCTCCCACTGTGCAGGACTGGTAGACACCACCTGAAGAAGACAGAACTGGCAAATGAGTCCACCTGAGGAATTCAGGTGCCTTGCCCTTCCTGTCACACAATGGGACCAGGTCACAAGGGAAACGCCAGCCACCATGTAGGACCAAGCCTAGGGTACACATGATAAATAGTCTAGAAGAGTGAGAAGATGCTTTAGTCTGATAAGCTATTTGGCTGGCCCTTATTAATTGCTTTTTGAGATAAATATGTTTCTTATATGAAGCATATTATTAGAGTTTGTTTATTAGCACACTCTTCTAGTCTGTTTCTTTTGATTAGTGAACTGAGGCCATTTACATAGACAGTTATAACTAATATATATTTATCTTTGTCATAATATTTTACTACTACAATTTCCATACTTTCTCATATTTTTAATTACTTACTGGTTCCTTTCAGTTGTTCTTGAAGCTGTGGTTGTTTTTGTCTATTTCTAGCATATCTGTGAATATTTTTATAGATTTGGTTTGGTGATCATGAATTCCTTCAGGTTTCTTCTTTTTTTTTTTGTCTCGGAAGGATCCTATCTTGCCATTGAATTTGGTAGATATTTTTCACAGGGTACATCAATCTGGCTTGGAAGTTATTTTTTTTCAGGACCTGAAATACTTGAAGCTATTCTTGATTTGATTGTGCATGTTCAGAAATCTGCCATAGTTCTGATGGACTTCCTATTGTGTGCCATATGTTTCTTATCTCTACAAGCTTTAAATACTCTATTCTTTTGTTGAATTTCTGAGATCTTTATTATTATGTTGTAATTGGAAACTAATTTTGATTAGGGCTCTTTGGAGTTCTGTATGCCTTTCATAAGAGTATATCAGACTCTTTTCTCATGGTTGAAAATTTTCTGCTAGTACTTCTGCAAATAGTCTTTTTATGTCATTTGTGCTGTCTCATGCTATTTAATTGACACCTATTATTCTTACATTATTTTTGTTTGCATTATCTTGTAGCTGTTGAATTGTTATTTCCCAGTTAGTATTAAGAGATCTTTTCTTTCATATTCATTAGCTGCCTCATTTTCATGGAAGTCTGAAAGTTCATCTTCAATTTCATTCATGTGGGTTTGCCAGCTTTCAATGGAATTATTTCCTTGATACTCAGTTTTCTATGTATTGGGTACAAGGTCTCACTATGCAGCTCAGACTAATAGTGATCCTCCTGTAAGCCTCCACAGCGCTGGGTTACAGCCCTGTGACACCATGCCAGGTCTCTCTGGCTCACTCAGCATGGCAGGGGTGGGCCAGAGTGGAATGTGGTGGCATGAATTGAACCCCCATTCTTTCTTAGTCTGCTGAGCTATCTCATTGGCCTTCCGTGCACTCATGTTTATTTTATTTATTTATTTATTTTTAATTTTTTTTTGGCGGAACCAGAGATTGAATTCAGGCCCTTATGCTTGCCACGGAAGAACTTATTCCACTGAACCATCTCCCTGGCCAGTGCACCCATGTTTAAAGCAGTGTAATTTGTCATAGCTAAACCTTGGAACCACCCAAATGCCAATCAGCTGAGGAATGGATAAAGAAGATATGGAAGATATGTTTTTTTTTTTTCCTTATTGTGAAAACCTGAAAGAGAAAATAAAATCTGATGGGTAAAATAGATATTAGAAGAAAATGCATCTATTCAAAATGAAATAATTTTTTTCTGAGTTTAGGAGGATAGGAGAGTAGTGGCAGAAAGAAATATACCTATGCATATAGGCCATATGATTTGGATAACTTTACTGTAGATTTCTGCTGGTGTATGAAAAGGAATAGTTAATGCTTAATTACTTTTTGTGTCCTTTTCCAAATTACTTATCCTTTTTATCACTTTTTAATTTCTTAAATATTGCTGATTATCTTTCTTCTTCCAATTTTGCCTGCATATATGTGGTTATATATAAAAGTAGTCAGCCTATGCATTACAATGAACACTATGAAATTCATATTACTTTAAGTGAAAGTCTGTATCACTTAATTTTTCTTTTTTAATACAATGTTGTACATTCTTTAAAAAATCAAAAATAAAGACAAATTAAACAATATCTACAATCAAAATTTATAAACTTAACTTGCCAGAACCTGTGGGATACAATGAAAGAATTCCTAAGAGGGAAATAGATGCAGTGAATTTTCAGTCAGGGCAGCAGAACAAGCATGTATAAACAGCTTAATATTGCACCACAAATTTCTAGAAGAAAAATAATTAAAGTTCATGTATAAGGGAGGAATCTACAAATATCAGAGCAAAATTAATGCAATTAAGACTAAGAAAATCATACAAAGAATTAATAAATCAAAAACCTGATTATTTGAAAGAATAAATAAATTTATTAAACCCCTTGGCAAACTTCAAGAAACAAAGAAAGGTAAAAAACTCAGATTCATGCAAGAAAAAAGAAAATGGTGTAATTACTAAATGCTCTATGGAAATTCAGAAGATCTTTGATACTTTCAGAATCTTTACTTTTTAGGGCCTGTGAGATAGCTCAGCAGACTAAGCATCTGTTTTAGCAAGCACAGGGACATATGAAGGTTCAATCTCTGGTCCACATGCTGAGCCAGCCTTACTTCACAGTGAGCTGAGCTGGCAACCAATTCTGGGCATGGTGGTGAATGCCTGTAATTCCAGTGCTGTGGAGGCTGAAAGCAACAGCATCACTACCAGCCCAAGCTGCACGGTGGGACCCTGCTCCAAATATATGCACAATGAAAAAAGAAGAGCGAAAGAGTGAAAAATCTTTAATTTTGTAGGGTGTGAAACAGAAAAAATTAAGAGATTCCCAGAAATATATGAATTATAAAAGATGAACTGAGAAAACATAAAAGTCCTGAATAGCCCAATATCAGGTAATGAGCTAAAAAACGTAATTAAAAACTTATGAACAAAGTAAAGCCCAAGGCATAATGGATGCATGGCTGAATTCTGCAGGAAAGAGAAGATTTAACACATTATTCGTCAAACTCTAATGATGCTAAAAGGGAAGCAATGGATATAAGTATTACCCTCTACTAAAACTAGAAAAAGACCCAACTCAAAAAGATTACTACAGGCTAATCTCCCTAATGAATGTAGATGAACAAATCCTCAATAATATACTAACAAATGAAATGTAGAAAATTATCAAGATTATACACAATGACCATGTGAGAGTCATCTGATATATGTGCAGCTGGTTCAAGATGTGGAAATCAAAAAATGTAATAGATCTTATAAACAGAGCCAAAAACAAAAATCACATGATCATCTCCATAAATGCACATACAGCTTTTGACAAAAGTCCAACACTCATTCACGATGAAATCCTTACAGAAAATCAAAATAGACCTGATATTTAACTAAATCTTATAAAAGCCATGTGTGAAAAGCCAATATTCAATATCATACTAAACAGGCAAAAACTGAAAGTCTTCACTCTAAAGTTAGTAATAACGTATGGATATCTAATATTACTACTCACATTCAATATAGTTCTGAAACGATTAGCCAGAGCAATTAGACAGGAGAGAGAAATAAAACGAATAAATTTAGGAAAGAATAAGTGAAATTGCAATTATCTGCAGATGATTTGATACTTTACATAGCAGACTCCAAAAGCTTCACCAGAAAGACTTCTAGAATTAAGACACAAATTTAGTTGTATAGCTGAGTAGAAGTCAACAATCAAAACTCAATAGCTTTCCTGTACAGAAAAAAATGAATTGACTGAGAAAGAAAGGAAATCACACTCTTCACAATAAATACAACACATGAAACTCTTCAGAATCAATAAAAAATGTATAAGATCTATACATCAAAAATTACAGCATTCTGAAAAATGAGACCAAAGAGGGTATCAGAGAAGGGACATTCCTTGCTCATGGATGGAAAGCACCAACAGTGAAAATGGCCATACTCCAAAAAGAGATATACAATAACTCAGTAGTGCCCAAAATTTTCTGATCAAGATTATGGGACCACAGAGGAAAGTGATCAATAATAAGGGAGAGTCACGTAGAGAGAAAAAAAAAAAATTCTCTCAGGCTTTCACAGAGAGCAAATTGATTATGCAATGGTCATGACTTGTCTAGATTGCTGGCACTGACAAAAGATTTATAGGATGTTGTACACGGTTACAGCATAAATTCTGAGAGAATTTGGCTGAACTTTTCAGATACAAAAGTTACATTTTTTGAGTTATATGAATATTGCTTTCCCTTGGTCTTAACCATCCAGGAGAAAAGTGTAAGAAAAAGGTATATATAAAAAAGCTAAGGGCACGCCAAACATCTCAGTGAATTAAACCACCTGTGTAGGCACACATGGGGGCAGGGGGTTCAATCTCAAGGCCTGCTGTCCTAAACTCATCTAGGAGCACCCTGAGATGGCAATTGAGACTGGACATGGTTGTGTGCGCCTGTAATCCCAGCACTTGGGAGGGTGTAAACAAGAGAATCTCTATGAATTCAGTTTACCTAGTGAGAACATGAACACCCTGAAGACCTTTTCCTAAATACAGGAAAATAAGTACAGTTATATTAATGTGCTGAACTGTAAAAGGCTCAAGTCAAAAACTTCAGACATTTGCCAGTTGTGCTGATAACTCACCACTTTTATAGACTATTGTACTATATTGGTTACTTTGTTGAATTCAAGTACCTACAATCTTTAGACCTGTTTCAGGTATGCAAAGGTCCTTTAAAGACTTCTCCAAATACAGCTCTCTAACTGAAATGGAACACCCATCTCTGAAAAAAACAAAACAGTACATGTCAGGAGTCATAAAACTAGGCAACCGATCAAATGTATGTAGGTGGGATGTGGCCCAGTGCCTAAAGCGAACAAGCTACCTCACTCCTGATATGAACATGCTGTATGGTTAAGGTTAGTTGTCAACTGCTAGGCGACCTAGTGTCATACATTACTAGCTTCACAAAATTGTAAATAAAGGACAGTTTTGCTGTGGGAAAAAAAGGAAGGAAAAAATATAGATATGTATACACAAGAGAGTTAGGATACATAGTTGTACAGATACTTTCTCTTAGTTTACTGAGAATAAAAGTTTGTACTAATATTGTTCAGACAGTATATCATGCCTGCATCTTGTCCTGTGAATAACTACTACAAACAACACTATGCAGTGTATCAATTACTGTAAACTTCCTACTAAGTTGTTTTAAAATGGTTTCCTTTGGGTACACCAAATAGGTCTGTGGATTAAAGTGCCTTCTCAGGTAAATACAGGGTTCAGGGGTTCCATCCTTGGGCCTTCCCTGTGCCAGCCCTGTTCCTGGGTATGTTGAGACTGCAACTGAGACTGGATGTGGTAGCGGGCGTGTGTAATCCCAGAACTTGGGAGGGTGTAAACAGGAGAATCACTGCAAGTCAAATCCATATAGTGAGACCCTAAACATCCTGTGACTCTTCCCTAAAGTACAAAAAAAATGAAATTAAATAAATGGATAAATAATAAAAAATAAAATAAATAAAATGGTTTTATTGCCATTCATCTTTTTTCTCATTAAAATGAATAAAAATATTAAAAAGCGGGCTGGAGAGATAACTCAGTACAATAAGCACTTGCCTGGTAAGCTCAAGATCCTGAGTTTAATTCCAAGTACCAAACACAAAAATTAAAAAAGAAAATTAATTAATTAATAAATTAATACAACAGAATATATAAGTACAAAAAACCAGACATACACATTTAATGTAACTCAATAAAAATGTCATTGGGCTACCTCATAGAGATATTTTCATAGAGAAAATATATATAAAATTTATTTGGAAGCAAAAGAGACCTAGAATAGCAGAGACGATCCTCTGCAACAAAGGCAAGGTAGGAGGCAACACAATCGCTGACTTAAAATTATACTATAAAGTTACTGTGATATAATCAGCATGGTACTGGCAAAAAATACCTAAAGATCAATGGAACACATTGGAGGATGCAGACACAACTTCACCCAGACTCAGTTATCTTACCTTTGATAAAGGGACCAGACATGTTCACGGGAAGAAAGAAAGCCTCCTAACAGAGCTAGAAAAACTGGTTTCCCGCATCATGAAGACTAAAACTAGACCCATGTCTACCACCAAGTAGTTAACAAAAGTCAAAACGGATCAAAAATCTGAATATTAAATCAGTAACACTAAGTTTACTGAAAGAGAAAATATGTAGAAATTCTTGAAGATATAGTAGAAGGAAGAAAGTTGATTAACAAAAAACAGGTAGAATGGAAAGTACTTCAAAGAATCAACAATTAATATTTTACTTTATTAAAAATGTTTTCACATGACAACATAAATGCCCAACAGAATGAAGAGAAAATCCAGAGTGGGAAGAATTTTGATCCAATAGTCCTTCAGACAAAGTACTTCTATCTAAACCATATAAAACATTGAAAAAAATCTGGTCCCCAAAATTCAAGTATCCAAAAATGTTCATCTAAGATTAAAACTCTTTTCTCAGATGAAGAAATACAAATGGCAAATAAATACATGAATAAATATTGAAATTCATTGATCATTCAGGAAATGCAAATGAAAACATCACTGAGATTCTAACTCACCCCGGAAACAATGGCTATCATCAGTAAGTCAACCAATAACAAATGCTGGCTGGGGTACGGGCACAGGGAAACTTTCCACTGTTGGTGGAATGGAGACTGGTACAACTACTGTGAAAATCATTATGGATATTCCTCAAAAAGTATGATTTACAGGAGCAGTTTGACCCAGATATTCCTCTTCTGGATATTTGCCTAGAATAATTAGGCACATCATAACTCCAAAACATATTGCAGCTATGTTTAAAGCAGCACAATTTCTCATGGTTAAATCTTGGGAAAAGCTTAAATACTCTTAACCAAGGAATGGATAAAGGTGAGGTGGAATTTTTATAAAACAGAGTACTATTCAATTATAAATCAGGATAAACTTGAAGTTTTTAGAGGTAAATGAATGCAATTAGAGACCGTACTCATAACTGAAATAAGTCAGGCTTGCATGTGTAAGCACTGAATTGTCTCCTTAAAGTTAGAAAATGAAATAGTCAATATGATCCAAAATGTACAATGATATTCTCAAAAGAATTACTGGGATGGGGGAAAGAAGAAAAGGGATGGAATATATATATATATATATATATATATATATATATATATATATATATATATTCCATCTATTTATATATCACACATAAATGATTATTCTATTTATTTCTATTAATTCATTGAAAGAAGCTCCTTCTGCTTATATTGTTTGATCCATTTCACATCCCTATTTCTTGTGATTTGAACAATCATTTTGAGCATAACAATATGCAAGATAATACCATTTCTACTAGTACCTCTTTTTGAAATTTTGTACCATTGATTTTTGTTTTAATTCTCTCTTAAAATAAAATTAATGATAATGATCCTTTAGGAGTTCCAGTCCCAATATTCTGAAAAAAAAATTTCTGTGGAATTTTGCACTTGTTATTTTTTGTAAACTATAGAACTATTTATGCTACATATATTCAGTATGGAGCAAAATGCAACCATTGGCCAATGCTTTGTCTTTTGAGTGACACCATTATTGATAAATAACCCTTATACATTTCTTTCTTCTTTTGATTTTTTATACAAATTTACAATCTTAAGCTTCCTTTTTTTTTGGCAGAACTGTGGATTGAACTCAGACTCTTGTGCTTGCCAGGAAAGCGCTTATTCCACTGAGCCATCTTCCCAGCCCCGAGGCTTCCATTTTGTTGAGGATTATCTATCTATATTTCCATCATGGTGCAATTTGACATCAGCAAATTTGCATTTCTTTGCCATATATGAGACCAATGTTATATCTTTCTGAAATCCCAAGATTGAATTATACAATTATCTATTTTTAAATCACAACCCTTCATTTGGAATCTCTTCTTTGTTCCTGAATACATTTCCTACACTAGTCAACTTGCGCTCTGTTAGCAAATGAAATGTTAACTGGAAACTGGTAAACCAATCGTCATATGTCACATTCTGAGTTGTTTGGGAGATGACAACAAAAATCCATTCACAACATTATTTGGGTTATTTCTGTATGAAAAAGTACCTGATGTATAAACTGAAAACATAATGTCTTCACATCTATAAGGCCATAATTTTTATGTTATATTTGAAAGTTTCAGGGGAATATATTTCCTGAAGCTACAGCAACCATGAAATACTACAAGATACTCATCAATAGACATGCATAGTGTGTCAACTGCTGGACAATATCCCCCAAATCTCTCAAATTAAGAGTGGATGGCTGCCAGATAATCACTTCTTTTTTCTTTCTTGGTGGGTGGTTTTGTATTAAACCTAATGTAATTTTGAAAGAAATGAAATCTCTTCTGTGTCATTATTCAATAATCCTTAAGCCTATGTTCACACTTTCTATAAGTCCTTTGTATTCCTGTTACAACAGACCTATGAATGTTCTTAATTCAGCTAATGAGGTGTCATGATGAATACATTTTTGAGCATGACTATTGGTGCACACAATTTTGTTTGTATGTAAACATTTCTATTTTACTGTCACAGAAATCTTAGTTCACATGACCAATGTCAAAGTCATTATCATTTCACCATCCATGCATGAATGATCCAATGATTCCATGTTTCTTTTTTTTTTAAAATGTATTTGGTGCAGGGTCTCATTATGAAGCTTTAACACACAGTAATCTTCCTGTATCCAGCCTCCTTAGCCTAAAATTTTAGGCATATTCCTCGTCTCAGTACAACTGGGTGGTGGACCAGTGTAGCATGTAGTGACAGAAATCAAACCCCTAATCCCTGTACTTACCTAAGCAGGCACTTAGTCCACTGAGCTATCTCACCAGCCCAAATGATTTATTTTCAACCTTCTCTTACACAGGCAATTCCAACTATTCATGACCACATATATCTAAATCAGGTTACTCCTACCAGAAAACTTGAAATAAATCTTCTCAAATAAATCCTAAATATTCAGAAATTTAACAAGTAACATTTCTTGGGTAAAACACACTTCTTATTGCCTTTGATCTGTACACATGTGTTGCCATTTGTCTGTCAAGTAGAAATGCCCAAGTGATATTTTACTTTCACAGGTATAGGAATGTGAATCTCACCTGCATTCCTTTTATAGTTAAATACATATTTACTGCACAGAGAAATGGGATAGTGTACTTTATCCCTTGTAATGCTCAGGTACTCATATACAAAACCTATTAGAGCATCCTGTGGATAAAAGTCCCAGTTTGACACATGTGTATACCTTGCCATTGACCATACCAAGTGGGTAAACAAGCATAGCTGGCTAATGTTATGCAAAGTTACAAATTTACAGTAGAGAATATTGCATGAGTTGATATAACCCAATGTTGCATCTTACTGAGTTTTAACCTCTGTTGTTCTTTAGAGTTCATTATTCTATTTTGGGGAACATGAACTTGGTCTATTAAACATCTACTAGATTGGTAATTATGTTTATTTCCCCTCTATCATTAATACAGTGGTTTTGTTTATGAGTTTTGATGACAGCAGCACTAAGAAAGGTATTCCCTTTAAATATATCTGGGCCTTTCAAATGTCATATAATGGCCATATTTCTATTTTTAATAAAAGCATCAATAAATCTTATACTTAGTTGTATTTATTAGTTTAAGACAATTTAAACAAACCAACGGTTTTCTGTCCTTTTTCTTTCTTTCCTTTTTGTTCTGTTTTTCTATTTTTTTTTTTTTGCTTTTTTACCTTTCTATATATGTGAGTACATAGGTTCTAAGAGGAACTATATCACTATCTTATCACTCTCCTAATTACTCCTTGCAATCAATTACCTGGGCCAAATCAGCCACACTGTCCAGCAAATGCCCTTCTACATAGTTGGTACTCAACTATTGCTTAAAATAAATAAACAAGCAAAGCTAACTGACTGTAATGTTAACAAGCACTTTTTCAGATAAGGTTGCCATTTTCAAATTCCATGTATTTTTCTATGAGGTATGTATTTCTAGTCCTATAGAACTTGGAATAAAACCCATTCTCAAGTTGGAATCTACAGGTAAGGTTTTAGTTTTCTTAAATGTTACTTTTGGAACCATCAGTGAAGAAGAATTCAGTCTGTTGGCAGGACTAAATTGTAATCAGATGATTGCTTAGGTGGGCAAATGTCAGAATAATTTGCAAATTACCAATGACTTAGTCCTTGGGGAGCCTTTGTGGGCATGCCATCCAACCCAGTGCTCATCACAGTGCATGGAGGCTACCTATGGTGGGAAGATGCCCAGACAATGGAGAGACCCCCATAACCTGTTGTATCCCTCCCTAACAGAACAATTAACTACCCTACTGAGATTTCATTGAACTGTATTTGCTTGATAGGGTGCTGGTGAGAAATGAGATTCAGGACATTTGAAGCAGGGTTGCTTTAAAATATTTTCTCATACCAGGGGCCAAAATTGTTGCCATTGTCTTCTTACATGAATGCTGAACTAGAACTGAGTAAAGCTTCAAAAATTAGAGGACACTCCCAGGACTTCACTGCAAGAAGCCAGGTCATGAACAGAGGCAATTTGTAAAAGTAACAATCAGAGGGAAAAGCTATAGAATGTGCAATTATATGCTGAAGACAGCTGAACTGTGAAGGGCCTAAATTTGTGGCTACAAGTATCCAGCAAAGGAGTACAATAATAAATTAATTTTAAAAACCCTGCTCTTGCCTTGAAAATGTCAAAGAATAACAATCAGTTGAGGTCATATAGAAGGAAACAAACAGGCAAATAAAAAAAAACCTTAGCAGCTAACGACGGTGAGGGATATTTGAGTCATGTAATCACAGAGTTAGAGCACTTTTTTTACATTCGACAAAGGCAAAATCATACATCTCTGGTTCTAAAGTTAATATATTTGAGTTACAAATCCCTATGAAGATTTACAGAATAAAATTAAGTGTTAATCTCTACGGTAAAGTATTACAATACTTGGAGAGACTAAGAAAGATGGATCTATGTAAGAGCAGCCAATATTCAGAGCAATTAAGTGGAGTGCTAAGCTAATGATCAGCTTTGAGCATGATAGAACCAAGGCAGTGGCTTTTTGTGCCCTTTGGAAAGGGTGATTTCCTGCAAGTTGAAAGGCCCTAGAATACCTCACATCATGTAGTAAGAAAATAACTCATCTTTAAGAACTTCAGAGTACTTTACAAAGAACTATTTCAAATACTATAGGTGATTAAGTAAGTATAAATAAAGCTAGCTAACTTTAGAGATTGATATTGTTTCTAAGGGGAATTTGGGAAAGAAATACAGCGAGGTGTTGTCTGGCAATTCTTCAGTGCATTGAGTTTTATTTTCTAGCTATTCTTTTCTGCTCTATTTCTCTCCTCTTTAGGGAATCTTCCCCAAATGCCTTAGGTATACAGGTACCTGTGAGAAAAAGTCCCTTTCCACTATTAAGATGTGCTTTGGGGAAATTCTGTGTTAAATATATTCACACAGTGTTGTAACTGATCGATACATGTATAAACAGTACTTCAACAGCTGGAAAATCTTAAGGCAGAAAACTTTAGCTCTAAGGCATGTTTCAGATGGGAAGCATTAAGGTTTGTGATACCACTTATGGAAGCCCATTAACATCAACATGCCCTTTGTTCTCCACCTGAAGCTAGAATGCTTCTTTTGGTATGCATCAGAGGCTCATTCTGAATTTGACTGGGCTAAGTGAGTCCAAAAAAATACAGAGAGCAAAAAGGAATAGCTAGAAAGTATAATAGCACTTCAAGCATGTTCATGGATTAATGAATTTCCTTTGTTGCAAATGAGGCTCCACGAGCTAAAGAATGATTGGATGCAAAGCACACCTAGGCGCACAGAAGGACAAATTAGAAAATTAAGCAAAATGGTAACAGAATTCAGCGAGAGATTGCTGGTTACTTATATAGTTAAGTAAACAAAAGGGAAGTTGTTGAGAAGGAAAGCTGCTAGAAAGAGACAAGCCTGCTAGGTTTGATAAAGATGCCTCAATGCAGGAGCCAACTCTTACTTCAGCTGACTTCATACCTTCGATCATACTTCAGAGACACTCAATAAAACAAAAGATACCTAAGTGCACTTTTGGACAAAGTAAGATGTAAAGAAGGGTGGGTGATGGAGTGAGTTTGCATTTGCATGTTCTAAAATTCAGATAAAGTTCATAGGTCAACTTGAGAGCATATCATAAATCTAAGAGAGGACTGAGTCTCTGGGCCAATTTTTCTTAGAATAACTTTTGGCCCCAAAACCCTCTCTTCCCCTTCCAACTCCTGAACAAGGTGTATTCCTCTCAAATCAAATGATTAAATTTCTTCTACAGTAATATGTTTGCATCTAATGCTTGCATAATAGAAAGGGAAGAAGAGAGATATGTCCTTAAAATTCATTGATAGTAACGAACAATGTAAAGAACAAATAAATGAAATTGAATAAACTTTTAGATATTATTAGAACCAGTATTAGGATGAGCGATCATCCAAGAAAAATATGGGTAAGTACAAAGTTGAAAAAAATATATGCAGTCATAATTTACTGTATTTTTCTACTATCAGTATAGATAAACTTTAGATATAAAACTTAGATACTATTGGTGTAGACAAGGTTTAGTAATGACATTATCAGAAAATAAAGGGATGGGTGACATTTGAGAACTAGCAATGAATGGAAGAGAGGAGGATTAGTGGAAACAAACAAGGAAAGCAGTAGCATGTTCACTCTTCATTAGAAAATTTTGTTATTTTTCTAGTTTCTCACCATTTGTCTTCTCCTCCTTTTATTATGAAAAGCTATGGCCGGGCATGGTGGTGCATGCATTCTCCAAAAACTTACACTAAATAAAAGGGCACCGCATGTAAGTACTATAATATGAGCTCTTATTGGTATTAGGTCCTTTCATTTTCTTCCAAATGGAAGATGAATCTGTAAAACATTTTTCTTTTCAGTCTTTGAAGAATTTATACCATGAGTACATCAATGTAAAGACTTGGTAATTCGACAGAGACTGTCTCCAGGTTAACTGGTTATGTGTACATTATTGTCTTCATAGTGGTTATTCATAGTACAAGATGCAGACATGATATCTTGTCCAAACACTCTTAGTACAAATCTTTCTTCTCATTGAATTAAGAGAAAGTAGCTGTATACCTATCCTAAATATTTTGTATATACAGATACAAAATTATCCTTCATTTGTATCCTCTTTCTTTGTTTAGTTTTGTCAGAGATGGGCATTCTAATGGCTGTGCCTTATCCACATGGCTAACACAAAGGATCTACAAACTGCAATACAAGGTTTCAGGACAAATCCTGAAGAGATTTGACTAAACTTGCCAGAAACAAAAGTTATACTTCTTATTATATAGGTCTTGCTTTATCTTGGTCTTAACCATTCAGCAGAAAAGTATAAAAATGAAGTATAAAAAGTAAAGCCGTGTTAACATGCTGCACTATAAAACACTCAAGTCAACAACTTCTGACATTGGCGGTCCAGAAAACCCATTACTATTCTGGACTACTGGACTATATTGGATTATTTTGCTGAATTCTATAGCTCTTTAGTTAGTGTTCCTGGTTATTCTCAGAGTGGAAACAATGTGGTCCAAAGTAAGACCCTGTAACTCCGGACAGTGGTGAATGGCGTGACTGAAAGAAGAAATGCTAGAATAAGGGAACAGAAGCTATAGCAGACAGAATGGATGGACCTGTGAAAGTAGACAATGAGGTATGTTAATAATTCTTTCCCATTGTAAAACCCAAGAAAAAAATCTACACAAAAGGCAGTAAACCTGCAGTATCAGGCTGACTCAGCTTATTGATATCCTTTAAGATCATCTCTCAAATATTGTGTCACGATGTATTAGTGGGAGAAATGATAATGTTGACAGAAATAATGTAGATGTATATGCAGACTCAACATGTTGGTACCACTCTTGTAGAAGGGGATCTTACTTCCTCTTTTGCTAAGTATCCAACTTACCAGTAAGAGAAATCTTAGCTTGTCCACGGCTGATAAAAGTACAATCTGGCCGGGCGTGGTGGCGCATGCCTATAATCCCAGCACTAGGGAGGCTGAGGCAGGAGGATTGTTGTGAGTTCGAGACCAGCCTGAGCTACAAAGTGAGCTTAAGGCCAGCCTGAACTGCACAGTGAGACCCTGTCTCAAAAAGGCAAAAAATAAATAAATAAAAATAAAAAAATAAAGTACAATCTGTTAAGAATCTCATCCAACTACTAGATGGCTTGGTGGGTGCACTGGATCCCTTCTACCATGGAAAGGCCTGTCAAAAGTCTTAACTGGGATTGAAAAATATCCCCTTAGAGTTTTGCTTTTATTATTCCAAGAAATTCATCCAACACCATTATCTGAAATCATAAGGAATGCTTTAATCACTGCCATAGGATCCTGCACAGTGTCATATGAGCCCAGGATATCCACTGTATCACAGAATATAATGGTCATCACATGGGCATATAATCCAAAATTACACAGAAACTACTTGCTGAGTAAGTCTCTGAATATCCTTTTGAAGATTCAGTTAAAGTATAATTTACACAGATTAGCACATTACAGAATGCAGTTCACTCCTTGGATTAATGACCTTGATACACTTCTGTGTCCTTGGTAGGTTGTACCTTTGAAACCATAACCAATGAGAATAAATATGAATGTATCTTTCCTACCACCATTTTCAGGGATGTTTTATAGGAAATTGGGTTTTATATTTGTTCCTTTGCATTGTACATGTTATAGTTTCAAGATAAGAAAACTTGTAAGAATGAAAAATCAAGATTGTTTTTGAGCCTTAATGTACAACCACCACTCAGATATTTTAGGTTTATGTTTAAAAAGATCAGCAAGCATGGAAAGAGTCATCATTCATGCAATTGTGATTGACCTTGATTATCAACAAAAAAATTGTAATTACACAATTAAGGAAGGTAAGAAGATATTTGGCAGTTCAGGGATTGAAAGTGGTATCTTTGAAAAATTATTTGCCCAATTTAGTAATGAATGAATAAGCAAATTAGACATGGCCCAAGAAAGCATGTATGATATGACTGATATATCTAGATAATGAGGATTTGGTTCACTTTATCTATTCACCTAAAAAAATAGTTAGATAATATCTTAAAATTCTATAACAGTAATAAATAGGGGATTATTATCAATTAGTGCCTCAAGAGCACTTGTAATAATAGAGACTTTGGTTTCCTAATGACTCTCTTTTTAAAGTTTTAAAGCAGCAGTAACACAACTTTCACAGCAAATTCTTCTAGAAGAGAGGAATTTGAACCATCAGGTAGGATTGGAGTGTAACAAATAGATATTGCCTATGGTAAGACACCCTACACTGACCAGATCCCCTCTCAGCCTGAGACTCATTCCTTTATTAAAATTAATTTTACTGAGAAAGAAATAAAAATGAGATAGTTTCAAAACAGGAAAGTAAGTCAGTTACAATAATTAATGCATTGCATATTGTTGTCTACATTATTATTCATGCTACAAGATGCAGACATGGTATCTTGTCTAAACACTATTAGTACAAATCTTCTTCTCATTGAGCTAAGAGAAAGTAGCTGTATAAGTATCCTATTTTTTATATACAAATATATATATATATTTTTTTTCACTACAAATGTACTTCATTTATATCTCCTTTTTTGTTTATCTTTGCCATAGATGGGTATTCCATTGTCATCTAAATATTGTAGGTGTGTGAATTCATCAAAATAATCCAATATACTGTAGTAGTCTGTAGTAGTAGTGGGTTATCTGTAGGACTGGCAATGTCAGAAGTTGTTGACTTGACCCTTCTACAGCTCAGCATATTAATATGGCTTTATTTTTTATCCCTCATGTTCATACTTTTCTCCTAAATGGTTAAGACCAAGATAATGCAAGATCTCTATAACAAGAAATGCAACTTTTGTACCTGACAGGGTCTGTCAAATCCCCTCAGGATTTATCCTGAAACCCTGTGCCGCAGTTTGTTGAGAGGATTGCCTCATTAAGATTCATAATTCTCAGGGCTGGCCAAATAGCTCAGGGGAGTAAATTACCTGCTTAGGCAGACTCATGGCAGGGAGCTCAATCCCCAGGCCTACCATGCCAGCCCCACTTGCAGGGCACACTGAGACAGCAATCGAGACTGGGCATGGTGGCATGCACCTGTAATCTCAGCACTTGGGAAGTTGTAGACAGGAGGATCACTATGAGTCCAATCTACATAGTGAGACCCTGTAGACCCTGTACTAAATACAAATAAATAAATAAATAAATATTCACAATTCTCAGTTCAGACTCTATCCCTGAGTGTCACTCCTGTAGGATTGGCTAATGCTTAGTGTTGTAACTCTTCCACATTTCAGTTTTCCTCATGGGGAAAGCCAATTGCTCTCACATATCTTATAAGTCAGGGATATTGTTTTAATATGTGTGTTCCTCCAAATTTCATACTTTAATTGAAACGTCAAGGTGTTAGTATTATGGCATGGAGTCCTTAACATATAATTCACACTGTGAGGGCAAGGGCTACATAAAATTATGACCTGAACAGGGGCTAGAGGAAACTTGACAGGCTTTTCCCCCCTTGTGCTTTCCTATTATTTGAAAACACAGCATTTATGCCATTGGAGGACACAATAATATGCCATACTCACAGCAGACACTGACTCTTAAAAAGATATTTATCATACTGGTCACTTGGACTTTGACCTCTCAGTCCTCATAACCATGGGAATTTTTTTTTTTTTTAATGGAAGCAGGAACAAAGTCAGATACCCAACTTTATACTATTTAATGAGTTTCTGGATAATATGAACTGTGACATTAGATTAAACTGCAACTAGAACTCAAACTTAAGAAAAGAAAAAACATAATGAGATTATTTGATTATGAAATGCAGTACATATCATACTAATCATTTTACTAATAAATTCTTATTTCAGAAAAATATAAAGTCAATTACATTTTACCTGGGGCATAAGCTAATAGCATGAACTAGAAAGTCTTCTTTGGGAGATACTTGAAAGATTTATAGAAAGTGCAGTATCTATAAAGAACACTGTGGGCGTCATTGCTCTGTGCTGATCAGAAAAGGTGAGCAATTTATTCAATGACTGCAGTAGGCCTTGATTATTTGCTCTGGACAAGACTCCAGGTTTCAAGTTCATGCTACTTTGTATCATGTCACCTAAACACTGAATATTATCCGAAAGATATTACTGATTGACGGATAAGTTTTCTGCTTTCTAGATGTTTGCATGAGACTTGAAGTGAGGTAGGGCTTCCTAGAAAGTTCTCCTACAAAGAACAAAATAACATTGGCCCCTCTAGGAATTAGATGACCTCTTTGGGGACTCTTGATCCAATGTCATTTTGCTTGTGCAAGAATTAGAAACACAACTGCAGGAAGATGTTGCTGTGCATCAGGTGAAGCCTTAGAGCTCTCTGAACTTCCATATATTACTTTGTATATTCTATGTCCATAGTATAGCTCTTTTATTACCCTGGATACACCATTGGCTAGAAGCAATCATAGACAACTAGTAAGTTTTTTTTCCTTGATCACTCTCATTTTTCTTTTTCATTTCTGTGTCTCTATAGAGCTGTTTTTCCAGAGATACTCATTATCTGTATGCTGTTCCCTTTAACTCCAAGACCTCTCGCTAATGTTATTAATCCATCTTCTCAATTTCGGCTTTACTCCAGACTCCAATTAAACTCAATTTATCACAGTAATTTACACCTGCGCTAAGCATCTCAAAGTAGAAACTATGACCAATACATGATTGCTAAAATCTGTAGCATGAGAGAAAAACTCACTTGTATTTTCATTGCCATTGTTCAGAGGCATGACAGAAAGCATAGGGACATAGCAGCATTAATTCTGCGGTACAAAGACCAACTTTTCCAAAACCCAGAGCTCTTCTGGTAGTTTCAGACAGGTCTCATGTGGGCAGGATGGAGCCAAGAGTGTTCAGGCACCATGATGAAGAATAGAAAGAGAGATACAGAAATAAGATGCCTGTTATTCTTATGGGCAAACAAGTTACTTTGTGAATAATGTAAATATTTGTTTCCCCACAGGGAATCAGCCTATATGGTAGCTGGAAAAAAAATATTTTCTATTCAGTAAAAAGTTTAGTTTTTGTACCACAGAGTTCTCTGTAGGGACTTAAAGGTAAAGTTTTTAATATTCTATTTATTTGGTCCTGGGCCTCACTGCACAGTTCAGATTCTTAGTGATCCTCCTGTGCTTCTCAGCACTGGGATAGATGGGTGATTTCACAATCAGTGTGCACATACACGATTGTCATTTCTTCCTTTTGAAGTTTTGCAGTCACAACTTTACAGTGTCCTTATTAATCTTGTTTGATTTGTTTTGATTTGAAGTTCACATTTTTCACATACAATAACTACCCCTACTTTTTTTCTGAATTCCTATTACATGCAGTATTATTTTCCATTCTTATACTTTCAGTCTATGAATTTCTGTTAAGGTTAATTTTCTTTTTAACTTTATACAGTATATTGTGAAATTTAATTTGCTGATCCATTCTGCCAGGCTCTCTGTTTTGATTGGTTATTGGAGACCATTTACAGTTTTTCGTTATGACTGATAAATGTAGGCTTACCTTTGTCATGTTCTTTTCCTACTGTTAGTTTCATGTTTTTCTCCTCTGTGTAATTATTTACCCTGTCTAGTAGTTTCTTCCGGTATTTGAATTCTGGTCATTTCTACATCTGTTTAGAATATCTTTCAGTACCCTTTGTAGTTTTTGTTTGGTGAACACAATTCCTGTATGTAGAAATTGGTTTGGGTCTCTTTCAATTCTTTGTCATAGAAGCATCTTAATTCTCTATCAATTTTGAAAGATAATTTTGAAGGTACTTCAGTCTGGTTTGGAAGTTGTTTTCTTTCAGGACTTGAAGCTCACTCAAAGCTCTTCTTATCTTGAACGTTTGTGCTGAGAAGCCTGCCATGATTTCAATGGGCTTTCCTTCATAAGTGTTCTGTTTCTTTTCTCTAACAATTTTTAATACTCTAGTGTTATATGGAATTTCTTGGATTTCTTTTTTTTTCCATGTATTTAATATAGGGTCTACATGTTCTCACTATACAGATCAGACTCACAGTGAGTCACCTGTTTGTAGCCTGCCAAGTGCTGAGGCTGCAGGCACACAGCACCATGCACAGTCTCAGTCCTGTCTCATAGTGTGCCCCAGGGGCAGGGCAGAGTAACAGGCCTGGGATAGACCTCCTGGCCCTTGCATCTGCCCACTTAGAAATTCCAGAAATTCAGGGACTTCTGTTTCAAAAATTTCTTTCTTTCTTTCTTTCTTTCTTTCTTTCTTTCTTTCTTTCTTTCTTTCTTTCTTTCTTTCTTTCTTTCTTTCTTTCTTTTTTGTGGAACTGGGGGTTGAACTCAGGCCCCTATGCTTGCCAGGGAAGCACTTATTCCACTGAGCAATCTTCCCAGCCTCCATTTTTTTCTGTTTTAATCTTTGTAATTTTTTATAGTAGTAATAAAATACAACTAGTATCAAGTCCTCTCTAGGTGTATTCTGTTATTTAGGGATGCCTTCTGCGTGTAGGAATATTAAAGATACTAATGTCTCCATGAATTGAGTGTGATGTTCATATCTATTTGGTTGAGTTCCCCAATATTTGGGGATGCAGTGTGGTGAATTTATTATTCATAAGCTTCCCATAATTATCACAAGAATAAAAACAAATGATTATAACAGATATGAAATCTTAGCTCAAGTAGTATAATCAACAATAGAAATAGCATCAAGCACAGTTTAGAAACTGAAAAACTATTGTTAGCTATTAATTTGTTCCTTACTTAGGCCATAGGAAAAAAACCTGCAGTTATATAGCAAACAGATAATGAACTGGCAAATTGTATGTGAATCATTTCCCCATGGTAGTGTAGTTTTACATTTTTATGAGAAATTTAAGAACGATATTGTATAAGGCAGAGACAGCTGGGAAAACAAAGTGTAATCATGTAAGACTTAGGAAACTGAGGAGGGTAGTAGAGAAGGAACAGAGGAATAAGCAAGGAATAATCAAAGTGAACCTAGAAAATTAGAAAGCCTATTTACTCATAAAAATATGAATAAGTTTAGATAGATAAATTGAGGAATGAGGGACAGCATATGAATAGATTGGGTCAAAATATAGGAAAAATGCAATGAAAGGAATAGAAAAGAAAATAGGAAAGGAACAGAAAACAAACCATCAAAAAAAAAAAAAAAAAGAAAGAAAGAAAAAGAAAATATAAAAGTGAAGTTCCTCTAGTATTCAGCACTTTGTGTGCCTTTGGGTCCTTCCTTAGGTCCTTATTTGTCTTCTACTGGCAAGTCTCTTATTGAAAGTGTCTCCTCTCAAGTCATTTATTGAAAGGCAGATAGGGTGCTGTCTGGTACTCTGCTTCTGCTGTTGCTCTCCAAGGCTACTTAGTCCTTTTACTCCCCTCCTGAGGAAGGAGTACTAATTTCTCATTCACTGAAGTCATTCACCTGTACTGTAGTCTGTGATTATTGGCTAGGAGATGGTGCTGTGATGTGCCTTTATTTTCATTTCTCCAGAGTAGGAATAGACCTAGGGTGCACAGCCCCATGGAACAAAGCTGTTTAATTCCCCACGCCTTTCTAACCATAGGCCATGGGGGGTTAGCTGTTCCACTTACTGTGCATTTAATCTTACTGTGCATCTATAACATTTAATCTTATTTTTAGAGATTCCTGTTAGTTCTCTGGTGCACAAAAGGGAAAGGAAAGGGAAGAAACAAAAGGTGTTTTTTTTTTTTTTTCTGTGTGTTTTGTTTTGTTTTTCTCAAAAGAAAAGAAAAATGAAACACTGCCAGCTTTCAGGGAGGGAATAGTTCATTCCCTCATGTATTGACAGAATTACTGCTTGGCTGCAGTGTCCTTTGTTTGGAGAAAAGCAGAAGAGGCAAGGGATCTTATATCCCAAGTCTTTCCTTTATGGTTTGATTTATCCATCCTATTTTAGTATATCCACTTTTATTTTCTTCTTCTTTTAAGATTTCAAATATGATGGGAAGTTTTCTGGACCCAGCAACCCTTCAGCAGCTATATTGGCTGGCTGACTGCTTTAAAAAATGCCAAAGGGGCCAGTGAGATGGCTCAGCTGACTAAGCGCCTGCTTAGGCATACACAGAGACTGGGTTTCAATCCCCAGCAGCACATGCCACACCGGTCCTGTCCCTGGGATGCTGAGACTGTGACCGAGTCCAGGTGTGCTGGTGCACTCCTGTAATCCCAGCACTGGGGAGGCTGTAAATAGGAGCATATTGTCAGTCTGAGCTGTATAGTAAAAGGCGAAAGATTTATACGATCTGAAAGGAAACCAGACTATCAAGCTGTATAGTGAGCTGCTCAAAATACATTAAAAAAAAAAAAAAAAGAAAAGAAAAAATACTTTGATGTTTTACTTAATCTGTGACTGTCATTTCAGATTGAGTTTGATTTGAGGATACATGTCCTCCCCTTCCTTTCAACTACCTATTTTTTAGTTGAATTTGTCTGAGCAAATCTGAACGAGGCTCCTCCTCTGCTGAGCCAGATTGGTTCCCTTCTGGATTATTCTGACCTCCACTCAGGCTAACTTCTGACTGAGAACTGTCTTGTGAATCAGAATCTTTCACTGCTAAGAACTAATACATACTTTTCATGAAACTCATTTGTTTGAACCTTCCTACTCCTTTGTGTGGAGACCTGTGTAATTCTCAAATAAGTTGTAGCTGATCTCATAATTCCTATGGATTAAAGAAAAATTATGCCATTTTAAAAGAATAATATTTAATAATGATAATAATAAGAACAGTAAGAGATTCTTTTACAAACATCATTGTGGGTTTTTTTTTGCTTTTTTATAATTTATTAATTTTATTGAGAAGGAAATAACAATGAGACAGTTCAAAACAGGTTAGTGGGACATTAATAATATTTCATGCATTGCATATTATTCTCTTTGTAGTAGTTGTGGCTTGGATTTTGAAGGTCCGCAGAAGCTCATGTGCTGAAGGGTTGATTTATCGTGCTGCAATGTTGGGAAATGGTGCTACTTACAGTAATTGAATCACACAGGCTCTGATTTCTCTCATTAGTTTGATTTACTCATTGAATCATAATTAAATGGAGTATTAGTAGATGATAGACATGTAGGAGGTGTGTGATATTTTGTCTTACCAGGGTCTTAGAAGTAACAGGACCCAGCAACAATGAACTAAATTCTCTGAAACTTTGAACAAGCATAGATTGTCTTACTTTCAGTGTTTTCCGGGTATTTTTCACAGAATTGAGAAACTAAAACAAATATGATGTCTAAGCATGGGCATCTGTTATTCAGAAAGATGCATAGCCATGCCCATTTGTCAATAAAGTAGAAAAAATCATTCTGATCCTACTCCTTGGGCCCATTTGAATGTATTTAGTTCAGGAAAGCAAAAGATTCTCTAATTTAGGTCTGAAAGGAAATTTTCCTGTTATTCGACCTGATGTTCTTTTTTTTTTTATTTTTATTTTATTAAAATACAAATGTCAATCAGACAGTTTCAAGACACCTTAACCATACACATTCGATGAATTAATACATTGCAAACTGTTTTCATAACGTTTTGGTATTGTACCTGATGTTCTTTTTCAAATGATTAGGAATATGAGGTCTACAGGGTCAAAGTAATTTTTTCAGGTAATTTCCATTAGTTAGAGATTTTTCTGAGCCTGGAATTAGCTTACCAAGATTTCACATTCTTTTCCACTTTCAAAGAGAGTAAGGGTTGGACAGCAATTAGTTATGAGTGGAACTTCACAAGTTTCTGAAAATTACCTTCAATTCCAATTATAACTTTTCATTTTTTAGTTCATCCTTATGAATTTATGACTCTTAAATGATAACATTCAAATAATGTACATAGTTTAATCAACTCTTGGAAATTTCTCTTTTATTCAGCAGCTTTTACATATTTATATTTTATACATATTCATATCCCACAGATGTAGGTACAGAACAAAAGTAAAAATCTAAATATATTTCTCTTCTTTACTATCTTTCATACTTTTCAGTTACCTTAAACTGAATTTTGCAGTCAATTTGGTCAGTCATTTGCTTTCTTATGACCTGTTTCAGGTCTTTTCCATTCAGATGCTATTTCACTCTTTTTCTTTATGATCATTCTTTATAGTCATAGATTTCATGTGATTTATAGAAGCTGGGATTCTAACTGAGGTTTGGATTGACTTGAAGTATAATGTGGTACTTTTCTGTAGGTTGTATATCTCTATGCTTCCAAAGGAAGCATTTAGATTTTCAAACAAACCAATTTGTATAGAAATATTGCCAGAGACACGCCAAACACACAGATGCTGATAGAAACTATAATCAGTAAAACTGAAGCCAATGTGAAAAACAACGGCTCTTAATAGGTGGACCAGTAATTTGAGATGGTCTCAATAGCCTTTCCTCTAGATGATGGCTCAAGTAGATCATTAGAGAATTGTGACAGTTAGTACTTGACTCTATGAAATATTACTACCTCTTCTCTCTAACCCCATTTGAATTGAGTAAAGCATCAATTACGCAAATATATTTTGACAAACTGTGTCACTTATCATTTGCATTTGCCATCATGTGATCATAGAAGCATATGTTTCTTTGGAGCTTCTGCCAGCCCGAGTGACTATAAAGAGCACTGGCCCTCCTTTATCAATTGAGAACATAAATGTATCTACTTTTGCTGTTTCTATTCACTAGGTCCCAAGATTATAAAAATTTAATTTCTCCTTCTGAATTACATAGATACATAGATGATTTGGACAAGATCTACACACAAGGTGAATCTTCATAGAATTGGAATTAGGAAGCTTTTGTTATGCTTACCTGGAATCAGATTTTCCTATGGGCTGAAGTCCTATATCCAGAATTGTTCACCAGGATAGACTACACCTGAGTATGAAGTGTAAACAGTGATAGAAAAAATTAGGTTCCACAGACTGTGATGCATATTAGGATGGTTTCCACTAGGGAGAGTTAGATTTTTCATGTTACTGGAGTACCAGTTGAGTTGTCTGTGACTACATCCATATCATCCCTCAACATATGTACCTTCAGTAGATATCTCCCAAATCATTCTTCTCTAGGGTCAGTCCTAGCAGGTAGAAAATATTAGCAACCCTTTTTTTGTTAGTACCAGGGATTGAACCCAGGACCTTGTGCTTGCCAGGTAAGTACTTATTCTATTGAGCTATCTCATCTTTCCTTAGCTGCCAAATTACAACAAATACAGGTCATTTTTAAGGTTCTGATTCAACCTTCACTTTTATTTGCTCTAAGGTATTGTTACTTAATCCTCTGGGTATCATGTCAGTTATATCATAGACTATCAAAGAGACTTAAGAAATTATTACATTTTAATTTTTAAACAAAAATTAAAAGAAAAGTGATCTATTGACAAAGTATTCATGTTTTGAAAACCATAAAAAATGAAAAAGTAAATCACCATGAAAGTTGAGTTGGTAATTGCTAGACCAAACAATCAAACATTCATTCATTCATTCATTCATTCATTCATTCATTCATTCGTAGATGGCAATACTTCATTCAAATGCAAGTGCTCTGCTTTCTAACAGGTTTAACACAAATTCCCCTCATAGAAAACATAGAGACAAAAGTTTCTGTGCAGAAAGTAGAAATGGTGAATGGAGGAATCAAATTGGGAAAATGAGAAAAAGTCAATGCAAGAGCAGATGGCTGAGTTGCCACTATTATGAATTCCCAGTGTTCTATACCTGAGGATCCAAGGAAATAAGAAAATGATGTATTTTTAAGAAAGCAAGTATTACTCATATCTCATCCTCCATCACTCAAAAATTTCCTTATGGGAGTGTAACAACTTTGTACTTCCAGGTTGCTCATGTGAGAGTTCAGAGTATATTCCTAGGAGTGGCTTATGGGTCAGATTAAGAGAATCTCTGGGTTTATAAACAAGAAAATCTAAGAGACTTCCAGAATTCATCTTTATGAAGTTAGGTAGAAGCATGAGATAGTTATTACTACAACAATGCCTTTAATAAGTTAAAGACTAAAAATGATTTTAATTAGTACATTAAAATTTCCCTAAAAAAAATCCAAGCTGTGCATCACCCAGATAATTATTGTTTTTAGTAAAGAGAGGACAAATTAGAAACAAAACAGAAACACTTACAAGTGATACAAAATTTTATTTAACAAAGTAATATGAATATCACACTATTTATTGTAATACATGGCATTGTCTTCCAAAGTTGTTTATAATACCAGTTATATGCATGTAAATTTGGAAGAAGAAAGAAAAAGAAGAAATGTTTAAGAAATAAGAAAAGAAAATGTACAAGCAATTTATAAAGGAGATGAAACAAACTAAAGCATTAACTGCTTCTTTTCAAAGGGCAGCAACACTGCAGAGTATGGTCATCCAAACCATCTTGCTGACAAACATAGATAAATCTCTTTCTTTCACTCCCTGTCTTGTCCTTCATCTCAAATCAGTAGCTCTTTTCCTTTGAATAAGTTTTGTCCACTTTTCCATTGTCTATTGTACACTTCAGATTCAATTCTTTTCCTTCAGGTTCTCACACTAAGGAGCGAATATGATGTTTGCACATGCAAGTCTGATTCATTTCACTTAAGTGTATGTCCTCCAGTTGCATTCATTTATGGACAAAAGGCTCAAATGTATTTTGTCTTATAGATGAATAATGCTCAATTGGGTAAAAGTACCACATCTTCTTTATCCATTCTTCAGTTCGTGGGCATCTGGGTTGTTTCCAGGACTTAGCTGTGACAAATTACAGTGATATAAAAGTGGGTGTACATACATCATGGTAGTATGTGGTTTTTGGTTCTCCTGAAAACATGCCCAGGAGGGGAGCAGCTGGCTTGAATCCTAGTGGGTTTTTTTTTTTTTTTTAGTGCAGAGTGTACAAGGTCTCACAGATCAGACTCACAGTGATCTTCCTGTTTTCAGCCTCTAAAGAGCTGGGACTATAGCTGCACTATCATGCGCAGTCTCATTTGCTGTCTGAGTATGCCTTGGGGTTGGGGCCACCACAGCAAGCAGAGGGTTGAACCTTGGTAACTGTGCCTGCATTATCAGGCCCTTTAGTCCACTGAGCTCTCCAGGTGGCCCAATCTTAGCTTTAGAAGGAATATCCATGCTGATTTCCATAGTGGTTGCACCAATCTGCATTCCCAACAACAATGTAGGATTACTTTTTGTCCACAGACCCTCTAGTAATTGTTATTGACTGACTTCTTGATGTTAGCCATTTTTCTAAGGTGTGATAGAATGTCAGAGTTCTTTTGATTTGCATTTATCAAATGACCAATAATGTTGAATTTTTTTTATATATATTTACTTGCTGTTTGTATTTCCTCCTCTGAGAAGCCTATATTCATCTTCTATGCCCATTTTTGAATTGGGTGTTCGAAATTGAGTGCCTGATTTTTAAAATTCTTTACATGTTCTAGGTAGAAGGCCTTTGTTGAAGGCACAGTCAGTTATAGTTTTTTTCCTAGTTTGTTGGTTTTCTTTTCACTCTGTTGGAGATTTGATTTGAAGTGCAGAAGCTATGAGGTCCCAGCAGTTGATTTTTGAAGTATTTTCCATGAAGTTTTTTTTTCTTTTCTTTTCTTTCTTTTTGTTTTTGTGGTATCAGGGATTGAACTCAGGACCTTGTGCTTGCCAGGCAAGCACTTATTCCACTGAGCTATCACCCCAGCATGACTTTTGTTTATGAATGCTTTACCTATTCCTATGTCTTTAAGAATTCTACCTACTTTTTACTCACATATTTAAATGCATTCTACTCAGTTGCCACGTGGGGCACTGGCCCTGACCCTGGGCATACTGAAATGGACACCAAGACGGTGTGGTGGTCCATGCCTGTAATCACAGCATTGGGAAGGCTAAAAACAGGAGAATCACTATGAATCTGAGCCATGTAATGAGACCCTGTACCAAATACATAAAAAATAAAAATAAATCATAAATAAATGAATACTTTAAAAAAATACCCTCTACTTTTTTTCAGTAAGAAAAGATAGTGGCCAGTTACAAATTACAAATATTTGCCTCCTAAAAATTTAGTAGAACTATAATCTTTCCTGAGACCACAGTATTCTAGTTGCATTTATTTAACATCTCCCTCTTTCAGTTGTTCTAGTGAATCCTCAACTGTCCTAAAAGTCTTTTTTGAGAGGTAACCTGAACTTCTTCACAAAATCAACTGACTTGTAGCTTTTGTAGCTACAACTGCCCATTTAATGCTTTAACTAGAAATAAGAGGTATAAGGGATATTGAAGTTAATCCTCTCCAAAAAATTGAAAAGCCCTAGGAGACTAGCTAATGAGCATACTTGAAATCAATTATTTCTTCTAGGATAATCACTTTTATTTGCTTCCTTGCTTTGGTGTGCTTTTTGCAGAATGAAATGTCCAAAGTGACCACAAGACTTTGTGGCTTCAAGTTCAAGTGAATGACTAGAAATGATTGTAGGTGTTGCAGGTATATTTCTGTCCCTGGGATTCAGATCTGTATCCAAGTTACAAGGGATAGCATCGTAAGGAATTGCAGTTTCATGGAAGTAACCTCTACTCTCCCATTCTGGGCTCAAAAGGACACACCTCACTGAACTTTGCAGAGATGACAGTTCTGCACAGACCTACATTCTTTATTGTTTTACAAAGAATTTCCTGAACTTGCAGTATGAACAAACTCACATAATTAATTCATAACAACTTGAACATTTTGTTAAGCCTCATGATTGCGTTGTAGTTACTACACTGTCTTCTTTTAACTTGCCATATTAACAAAAGTATGCTCTAACTTAAAAAACAAAAACAAAAAAAATCACTTCAGTAATTTTCTGACTCCAGGCAAACTGTCAGAAAATTGAATCTGGAAACAGTGATGGATATTATCATATGAAACCTTATATCTGGTTCCTCTCTTGACCAATAAAGCACTCAAGAGTTCTACTTACACACATATGTACTAGTTACCATTGTTCTCTTGTAATTACAACTTTATTTTTTTTTTTTTTTTTTTTTTTTTTTTTTTTTTTTTTTTTTTTTTT
>PVKA01025922.1:0-32388 GCA_004027165.1 Ctenomys sociabilis
CAGGTTCTCCTATGTCCTGAGTCTTCGCTGACCTTGAAAGGCTAGGGCCAAAATGTTGGCTGGCCTTGTGGCTCTTCTATTTCTCCAACTCTGACTTGTGATCTTAGGTTGTTAACCATCCAGAAGAAAAGCTGATTAGTATCCTGCAGCATATGCCATTCACTTTGTCTTATCTGACTCAATTGATTTTACTTGTTGTGCGTTGTATTTTACTTTGTATTTCTGCTTTTCGCTTGTTATACTAGGGAGAACAACCTACATGTTTTAACTAAAATCTTTGATCAAAGACAAAGAATGAGTCAGGCATGATGACACATGCCTGTAATCCCAGAGCTCAGGAGTCTGAGGCAGAAAGACTGCCACAAATTCAAAGCTAGGCTAGGCAACATCATGAATTCAAGGAAATCCTGAACTTCTTAATAAGGTCCTGTTCCCCAAAAACCAAACAAAGACAAACAATGGAGGTGTACTACTGTTTCCTCACAGTTTAGGACCCTGCAATGTTATGACCCAGCTCCATGATCCTATTATAAGAATGAAAAGAAAAGCCACATACTTGAAGAAAATACAATTTTTTTTTTTCTTGGCAGAACCAGGGACAAATGTCTTATACAATAAGAACAGAGTGCCGGCCATGGTGGTGCATGCCTGGGATCCCAGCATTCAGGAGGGAGACAAGAGGAATACCATGAGGTCAAGGCCCAGTTGGGGCTCCACAGTGAGACTCAGTTCAAAGATAGAGATAGAGAAAGAGAGAAAGAGAGAGACAGACAGACAGACAGATAGAGACAAAGATACAGAGACAGAGACAGAGATAGATAGAAATTTGAGACTGGAGGCAGAAGGATCACTCAATCACTGGAGTTTGAGACCAGCCTAGACAACACAGCGAAACCTAGTCTCAAAATAAAGGAGTAAAATGGGTTAGGAAGTTTTGAAAACATATTTCATCTGAAAGGATACAAAAAATAAATAAATAAATAAATAACTGCCCAGGCCACCGGACCTTGAATCAACCCAGAGCACAGGCCCAGCGTATGAGTGAGACTGCTGTGAGACTGCCCTCGTCCCCTGGTCCTGAAGCAACCCAGAGTACAGGCCCTGCATGTGAGTGAGAACGCCTGGGCCCCCAAATCCTCAAGCAACCCAGAGAGCAGGCCCAGCATGGCACCCTTCAGCAGAACTTCCTGAAAAGAGGCTAGAGGCAAGACCCACCCATCTGATTCAGGAGCAGAACATCTTGCCAGTGTGACATAAAGGGTTCACCTGCAAGACTGCAGCAGGAAGAAGTGGAGCACAGCAGCCAGACCCAAGCCACACCCACCTAGAGGAGTCTGAACTTCCTAGATCCTGACCTGGTGCTAAGGTAAGAACTCTATCTAAGCTCTACACCAAAGGTCAAAAATCAGTGGTATACAAACTGACAAAGAGAAGAAACAAAAAGCAGCCTCAGGCTCCAAGTCCATCCAGTACAAATGCAGAAGACACTAGCATACAGGAAACTGGAAATCACACACCTGAAATCTCTGAAATAACAGCATTGGAAGTAAAGAAACAATTGCAGAAAGATATAGAAGAGATCTGATCAGAAATAACTTCTGAAATAAAAAAATGTAGTGACAACTATAATCAGGAAGTACTATGTGCTTATAAAGAATACACTGATAAAAAAAATACAGCAGAATATAAAAATGATGGAACCCCTGAATAAGCAATACAGGAAAGAAATAGAATGTATGAAACAGATCCAAAGTGATATACAGGAAATTAAAACCTCAATCACAAGCTTGGCAAATCCATTTGAGTGAAAGTGAAAATAGACTCTGACCTTAAAGACAACTAGGATGCAGGAAAAAGTAATTCAACACCTGCAAGACGATGCAAAGATGAACAATGTGAGACTAATAGGCATCAATGAGAAGGAAGGAATCAATACAAATGATATAAAAAGAATATGGGCAGAATAGCAGAAAACTTCTCAAATATGGGGCAACAATCTGACATTCAGTAACTGAAGCATATAGAACTCCAAATAACATCAACCCAATTAAAACCACTCTCAGACATATAATAAAGATCCCAGAAATTCAGCACAGGAACAGTATACTAAAAGCCGCTAAAGAAAAGAAACAGATCACACTGAAAGGAAAACCCATCAGAATAATGGCAGATTTCTCTTCGCAAACCATCAAGTCAAGAAGAGCATGGAGCAAAGTACTTCAAGTCTTACAAGAAAACAAATTCAGACCCACACTAATATACCCTGCAAAACTCTCTTTCAAGTATAATGGAGAAGTGAAATATTTCCATGACAAAGAACAACTAAAGAATTTCATGATGACAAAGCCGAGCCTATACAGACTACTAAATGATGTTCTGGAGAGGGAGCAAAATGATCACAACCCCATGAATGAGAATGGAAAGAACCCACCAAATAGGGCAAACACACACAGGAGAATAAGAGGTATACATTAGTAGTCTTTCAGTTATTCTTTTGTATACAGCAGCAAAATATTTCCATCAGCACACTACCATGGACTTCTCTTGCACCCTATGGGTCAAGATTCCACATGGGACTACAGGGTGGATTTCAAGGAAACAGCAGTCACTCAGTCCCACAGTGACACCTGGCTACCAGTAAATGTCATGGTCATTATCCATGTCCACAACACACTAGAACTTTGTGTGATATCCTATCCCCAAACTGTCAGAAGTGATGGTCATTTATTTGTCATTCCAGCATTTATCTTGTTTTATTCTTAGCATTTCTTTACTATCATGAAAACTTTTTCTTAGTTCAATTGTTTTGAAACATTTAATTTTAAATTAATTAGTATTTAGTTTTCTCAATATTGCTCTATCTTAATTTTTATTTTAAGATTTATACTATATCTTTGAATTACAATTTAACTAAAAGACATCATATGACATCTTCTTCTAGTATTAGAAACTTTAAAAAGTATATTTCCATTATCTGTTGACTTTATATTACTTCTTCCCTGTCCTTTATACTCACATACACACACATATATATGAAAAAAATACATGTATAACCTAACATAAGATTGGTACTGTTTCCCAGAAATCTTCAATGACCTTTTAAATAAGTGTTCATCTAATACATTTTATATAGTCCTGCATAACTATCACTTTGAGAGCTCTTTATTATTCATCCAGGACCATACTGCAACTTCTCATGCCTTTTGAACTATGCTTTGTTATTTCCTATATGCTACATCTGGAGGTATTAAAAATATTTCAAGTTTGTATAAATTGAAAATATTTTACTTTTAGTTTTCAGAGGTATGTTTGCTAATTTCAAACAGGATAAATATTTTTTTCCTTTCAGTCCTTTAATTAGTCTAGTTTCTTACACACTTGATCCTTTTTTTTGCTTCCTAATGTGGAATAAGATGCTATTTAATTTTGTTCTTCCATAGCTAATATTTTTATGTATATGCTTTAACTATTTTTTTCTTTATAATAAGTTTTGGACAACTTCATTTTTGTGTATCTTGGTATGATTTTATTTAAATTTCTTGTGCAAAAGGTTCATTTTTCTTGGAAATGTGGTATTATAAGTTGAACTAAATTCAAAACACAAATAAGCATATATAAAGATACTCAACATATTTAGCCATTATGCAAATGTAAATTAAAGTCATGATGAGACACTGCTACTTAATTACTAAAACGACTAAAGCAGGGCCAGTCAAAATAGCTCAGTGGATTGAAGTGTCTGAGGCTAGGGTTCAATCCCTGGGCCTGCCCCTAGCACTCTTGCGATAGTGGTGCAAGCCTGTAATCTCAGCTCTTGGGAGGCTGTAAACAGGAGTGTCACTAAGTGATTCACTTAGTCCAATCTGGCAGTGAGATCCTGAACACCCTGTAGACCCTTCCCTAAAATACAGAAAAAAGACTAAAGCTGTAAAAGTGTTCACAAAAATGTGAAACAATAAAATCTTTTATACACAGCTAATGGAAACAAAAAATAGTTCTACTACTCTGAAAAAAATTGGCAGATTCTTAAAAAGTTAAACACACATTATATGACCCAACAATTCTTTATTTACTCTAGAGAAGTGAAAATATGTTCATATAAAAAAGTTGTGCACAAATGCTAAAACAGCTGTACTCATAAATACCCCAAACTGGAAATAACTCAAATGTGTTTCAACAGGTGAATTGAACATCTGTACCACAGACTCTGTAATAAAACACAGAGAACTACTAAGATACACAACTTGGATGAATTTCTAGGAAATTGTACTAATGGAAAAAAATCCAATCTCAAGATCACATACTGTATGACTCCACTGAAATCATATTCTTAAAGTAATAAAATCCCCAAAATACCGAACATCTTACTGGTTGCCAGGCTAGGAATGGGTACACAAAGGATGAAGAACAGTGAATGTGCCTGCAAGGGAGAGTTGACATGATAAACTATTCTGTGCCTAATAAGGTTACTGTCAATATCCTAGTGGTGATATAATACAGTTTTGAAAAATGTTATCATTGAGGAAGTAGAGAATGGTACAAGGACTTGTGTATCATTTTTCAAATTGTATGCAAATCAATCATCTCAAAAAAGAAGTTTAACTTTAAAAGATGGGTTACACAAACCTATGTTCAATGGCACATATGCCTGTAAACCTTGTACTCAGGAGCCTTAGGCAGGAGGACTGATCAAGTCCACAAGTTCAAAACCAGCCTGGGCAACACAGGGAGACCCAATATCATACAATACACAGTTACACAGTGTACAACTCCAGGTATACAACATTCTTGAAAAGACAAAATTATAATATCACAGAACGGATCTGCTTTGCCTGAGGTTAAAGATAGGGGAATACATGACTATAAAGAGGTAACATAAGGGTCAGAGAGATAGCTCTGTAGAATAAGTGCTTGCCTGGCAAGCACAGGGTCCTGAGTTCAATCCCCGGTACCAAAAACAAAAGAGGTAACATGATGAAATCTCTACCCTATTTATTACTTATATCAGCTCTACATGTGTTAACACTTATCAGCTTGTACAACAGCAAAATCAAAGAACTGCACATTAATTTGAAATATTAAAATTATATTGCTGTGGCTATGAGAAGGAGTTTATAAGATAACTGAAAGTCCACCTGAGGCAGGCACAGTGGCACATGCCCATAATCCTAGCTACTTGAGAGGCGCAGGAAAAAATACTACAAATTTGAGGCTAGCCTGGGCAATTTATCAAGACCCTCTCTCAAAAGAAAAAGAAAAAATTTAAAAGGTTGGGGGCTGGCAAGATAGCCCAGTGGTCTAAAGCACCTGCTTAGATAAGCTCAGGCAAACACAGGAATTGCAGTTCAATCCCTGGCACCACATGCTGCACCAGCCCCACCCACAGGCTGGGCTGAGCCAGCCACAAAAAAAGTTATGTTTGGGGGTATTGCTCAGTGTTAGAGAACTTGCCTAGCACACATGATGCTCTGGTTCCATTCCCAGTACTGCAAAAAAAAAAAAGATCCAATGAGAAATTACTTCATGAAAATTATTTGAAAGACATGAAAATTCCTTAATTTCAACCTCAAGTTATACTTTTCTGTGTCTCCAGCACACTGATAAATGTGGGAAATATCTACTCGGACAAGGGATTACATTTATCACTGAGCTGGGGTTAAAGACAAGTCACATTGAGGTTGGGGAGATGGCTCAGTGGAATAAGCACTTCCCTGGCAAGCGCAAGGGCCTGAGTTCAATCCCCAGTTCCGCCAAAAAAAAATAAAATAAGATAAAAAGACAAGTCACATGATATTCAGAAAAGAAATTCCCTAAAATGTAATCTTAGGAAACCTTGGCTTTTGAGGCCTGGGCATGTTCTCTCCCAGTGAGTAAGGTAAGCCAAGGTACAGTTACATTCCTTGTTGGCTGCCAGAAAACTCAAACAG
The DNA here is from genome assembly GCA_004027165.1 of Ctenomys sociabilis. Lineage (NCBI taxonomy): Eukaryota > Metazoa > Chordata > Mammalia > Rodentia > Ctenomyidae > Ctenomys > Ctenomys sociabilis. The sequence goes on from PVKA01025922.1 coordinate 5,928, forward strand.
CAACTAGCAGTTCAGCATTAATAAAGATATTCCCTGACTAACAATGATTTAACTTCAGATTTACTCTCTTGTGATGCTTGGAGGAATGAGCTCCAGCTCTTATTGAGCCATGTAATCATGAGGGGAAACAACCAATACTCAACAGTGTCCTGTGTTGAGTCAAACTGTGATATTGAGCAGGTTAAGCATATTGCTTGCATTTTCAGCTTATAATGAGTTTATCAAGATGTAACCTCACCATAAATCAAGGAGTTTCTGTATCTGTGTACCCTTAGGTCCTGCACATGTGTAATTAACTCAGCCTTGATGTGCTGAGTCCTCGTCCTTACTTACAAATAATTTCCTACATAGCTCATAACATCTATGGTAAAACAAAGGAACAGACAAATAACATACTTACCTGGACTTTGGCCATTGCCTGCTTAAGCCAAAGGGAAAGGCAGAGATGCGTGAAAGGCAGAGATGCGTGAAAGTTGATCTGAAACAAGCAGAGAAGACTTGAGCTTAGGAGGAGATCCCATGACACTTTCAGTGCCCAGAATAATCTATCTAACGTTTGAGTTTGGATGACCATGTGGTTTTTCTTTTTCATCTTTTTTTTTTTTTTACTGAACTACAAATGTCAATCAGACAGTTTCAAGACACCTTAACAATACAGATTCAACAAATTAATACATTGCAAACTGTTTTCATAATGTTTTGGTATTGTACAAGGTGCATACATGATATTATATTTACAGATATTATTTTAGCAGATATCTCTTATCAGTGAATTAAGAGTGTAGCTGCTTACTTATCTTATTTCTTATACCTGAATTATATCAAAAATTCAATAATTATTTTCCTAGTGGATGACTGTAGTACTAGAAGCCGACATAACCATGTGGTTTTAATAACCTACATATTTTATATTTTTTGTTATAGAGACATAGAACACTAAGTTTTTGCATATATATTAAATTGTCGTTAACCCAGAAATTGTATTTGCACATATTTCCCTTAACAAAATAAGTTAAATACATCATTTCTTTGTTAAGTACCTTCACCTCAGCATTGATTGTAACAATACCAAACTATGACCCATAATAAGGGCAAAACTAAATGTCAGGGATGAAATGTTATCCAGTTCTTAAAAATGTCATATGGCATGTGCCACACTAAACCTCTCCTCCTTTAAAAACATTTATATGTAATTGTACACTTTTTATCTGTGTACTTTGTGGTAAATATATTTCAAATAAAAGTTTAGAAAATGTTATAGAAAAATCTTGTAGTAAACTTCTAAATGAAAACATGTTATAAAACTGAAATTAAAGAACCCATTGTAAAATTATAAGTTAAATATTTAAAAAAGTATACTCCTATATATCTAATAATGGATACTTAAATGTATGGGGAGAATCAGTTCTTTTCTTCTTCTATTTCCCAATTAATCTATAATTCAAATTTGCTACTTATTTAATAAACATCAACAAATTTAGAACTGTTATCCAAATCACGTTTTACTCCACCTCCTTCAGACATGGGGTCCTGCCTACCCTTCCCAGCCCCAAATACAGAGTGGCCTCGCGGCCAGGTAAGTCCCCTCAAGCACTTCTTCCTTCTCACCTCACTGGAACCGGCTAACCCAGGAGCCCAGGAGCTGGAAAGAGGCCTTCAGGTACAAATTCACTTCAGTAGGAGCATTTACACCAGGCCTCTACCTCGGGACTTGGCAAAGGAAGAAGGGTAGAGGGAGAAGCCGGCGCGTCTAAAGAGGGGCCTGAAAGATGCGCATGAAGCCTTAGTACAAGTCACAGTGCTGGAAAATGTACGAAAGTGAAAATTTAATAAGCCCCACTGAATCCTAACTAGCCTCATAACTTTGTTCACCACTGTGCCCACAGACCCCCTTTCACTGACCTCTCGTTCCCCAATCACTCATACCCCAAACCCCCACCCACATCAGTGATTCTCATAAACCTTCCTACATTCGTCTCCCACAACTCCCCGTCATTCAACCAATGACCCCGGCATTCGTCCCCTCAACCTCACTCTTTCTCGACAGCAGATTTTCCGCTCGCTGCTGAGGAAACCGCTACACGAACTGGCTCTTACAAACACTTCCGCTTCGGTACTGACTCTCTCTCCACACCGCAGGGTATAAAGCTGCAGCAGTCAGTTCTGCGCATGCTCAGTGACGCTTCTGAGACCGCATCCGCCAATAGTCAAGATGGAGCTAGGCAGCTGATGGGGGCCACAGCGCAGGCTCAAAGGAAAAGTTGCCGCTCTGATGACGTCATGTTCCAAAGTGAGATGGACCAATCTACCGCATTGCTCCTGCTCCAAGCTGGCGGCGTAGAACAGGTGTTTACTTTGTTCTGCGGAGGCTGGCATTCCTAAGACTTAAATATCAGTTTTCTTTATGGCAAGATGGGGGAGGGGGGGTCGGGGGGCGGCCCGCCAGTGAGACAACTCATCGGTCTACTTAGGCAAGCGCTCAGAGACCGCGGTTTGATCCCTGGCACCACATGCCGAGCCAGCCCCGCCCCTAGGGTGGGCTGAGCCGGAAACACACACACACAACGCGGGGGTGTGGGGGTCATCAAATTAAGGGAAAGATTCTAGCAGGCAGATATTTCTTGTCTTGAACTCAGAAAGTAGCGGTGGGGTTGCAAGTGTAATTGAACAGGAAAACTGGATGCTTGCTATCCATGCACAAAAAACGAGAGGAGGGCTGCTCCATCCAGTGGCGAGAGCGGGGAATGAACTCTGGGTCTAGCGGTTGGAGACGAGATCAGGCGCGTTCAGGGTGGTATGGCCGTAGCGGTTGGAGAAAGAAGGTAGAAAGGTATGTAGATCACAGAATGTGTTGAAAAATAAACAGATAAGTGGGAGACATGTATACACACCAGGGGTGAAGTGGTGTATTAAGCAGTGGCTGACAGGTTGCCTTCTCTGAATGAGTAGAGACACTGTCAGCATGTAGGAGGCAGGTTGGTGGCTAGGTGCTCAGCCAGGAACAGGGCTCATACTTTATTCTGGACATAGTGGAAAATTGTAAGAGGGATCTGGCTTTTAAAAGACCATTTTGAAGCAATCTAGTATTATATATTCTTGTTAAAAATACACATTTGACTTATTTGTTTATTGTCTGACTCGCCCCACTAGCATATAATCACCACAAGGGTTTGCCTGAGTACCTCCTGAGTATCAGGTGTTGTTTTAGATATTGGCACTGTAGTAAGGCCCATTGAAAGCAGATGCGAACAAACTATAAAGTAATTGCAGTGCCTACCTCATTAAGGTTGTAGCGACAAATAAGTTGCAAATTGTAAAAAGTTTAGAACATCTGGAAGGTAAACATTCTTACTTAAACAAAATCATACGTGTGTAAATACTTCAATAAGAGGAAAAGATTAAAAGGTGATATGCAAGCTTCTATGTTGAGAATAGAGTGTAAAGGACAAGGGTAGGAACACGGAAACCAGTGGGGAGTCTCCCAACAATAAGCACAGAAGTGACATACCTCAGTATCTCCTGTCTGTCAGGCACTGTGTGAAGTACATAACATGACCTGCCTGAGATAGTCACCACAACAGGCCAATGGTCCCCACTTCTCAAATAAGGGAATTTGAGTCTAAGGTTAAGTAGTTTGCTCAAGTTCACATTCATAACTTCTACTGAATAAAACTTTTGTTTATACAATATCCCACAAAAGTTCCAGAAGGCATCTTAGAAACCTCATAATAGAACTATTAAAACTAAAGGAATGGAGCAAGCAAGGGAAGAGAAAGCAAAGAAGAAACTCATAACAATTGTTCCCTGGAGAATCAGCACCTCCTGGGTACAAAACTTGTCTATTCAATGTATTAGGAGTGGAAAATGAGGACAGCTGGACATTTAAGGCTCATTGAAATCTGGCCTCTTTCAGCCCTTTAGACATGATCCCCATCATCTTGTGTGCATATGCATGTACCCTCATACACATATGCACACACACCCTTCCTATGCAGAGGGTGATTTCTTTTTTTTTTTTGGTCGCTGTCTCAGCCCACCCTAGGGGCAGGACTGGCGCAGCATGTGGTGCCAAGGATCAAACCATGGTCCCTGCATGCTTGCTGAAGCAGGTGATTTAGACCATGGAGCTATTTCACTAGCCCCATAGAGGGTGAAATTCCTTTTGTTTTTCTTTTTTGCACAACCAGGGATTGAACTCAGGCCCTTGAGCTTGCCAGGGAAGCGCTTATTCTACTGAGCCATCTTCCCGGCCCCAAGGGTGAAATTCTTTAAGGTTGGTAGGAGTTGGGTACAGTGATTGCCAGCTCTAGAAATATTTCCGAGTCAGTTATTTGCCCACTTTACAAAGTATTCAGGCCCAGAGAGCACTCTGACAAGCTATAGAGGCCAATTTCCCTGCTGCAGAGCCAGGACTTCCATTGTCTGTCCCAGGCATCCTCTGCTATCAAGCCCTGTGATTGGGTACTGTGTCTCAGACAAGAAAAGTGACTAAGACAGTGGGTCACTTGAGCTAGTGTTTAGGAGTAATTAGGGACAGAGTGTCAGGATATCAGGATGATGGGAGGCAACATCTGAGAGAATAGAAATGAGTAAGAAGCAGCAAGAAAGTGAAGAATGGGGGAAATAAGGCCCAGAGTCACTGACCAGAGCTTAAGGATGTGCTCATGAGAATGAATGGCCCATTTGATGAAGTTCAGGAAGTAGAGGTGAAAGGAGAAAATGAGACAGTTAATGGAGGTGAAGGAGTATGATGGGAAAGAATTTGGGTAATGGTAAGGAGAGGTTTAAGAAAACATGGAGGTCTAGTGTGAGTGAATAAAATTGGGTGAGAGGCAGTGTTAAGTGAACTAAGGAATAAAACACAGGGTGAGAATAAAGGTGAAAAAGCAGTTGAATGTGAGTACCATACACCTAGTATGTCCTTTGTAATATATAACATGGGTTACAGTAGATTCAATTAGCATGTAACAGCACAGTAAGTGTGGCGAGGTGAAGGAGGTACCAAGATGAGTGTTACTGTTTTAATGTTTCCCCTCTGAACTTCAGCTGTTAGAAACTTAATCCCCAAAGCAAGGACTGGCGCAGTACATGGTACCAAGGATCAAACCATGGTCCCTGTTGGGGAGCCAGGGAGATGGCTCAGTGGAATAAGTACTTCCCTGGCAAGTGCAAGGGCCTAAGTTCAATCCCCGGTTCTGCCAAAAAAATAAAAATAAAAAAATAAATAAACCATGGTCCCTGCGTGTTTGCCTAAGAGGTGGAGCATGTACTGAAGTGTGCAGCCCATGAGGGCTCCAATCTCATGAATGAATCAACACTTCTGCCCTTTTGACTTTCACTTTCTTGCCCTTCCAATTTTAACCATGTTATCATCACCTTGAGCTGCAAACTTTCTAGTCTCCAGAATTGTGTGGAAACTAAATGTCTGTTCTTCATAAACATCCCTGTCTCAAATATTCTTTTACAGCAGTAAAAACAGACAAGACATCAGTGAAGGTAGCAGGGGGTAGAAGGCAAGGGTAATCAAATTTTATAGAGCATGAGGAATCAGAGATGATAATAGGTCACTCTGTGAGGAGCAGCACTGCCCACCCAGCAGAGGGAGCAGAAGTGGTGATGGTCAGTGAGTGGAAATGGAGGCAACCAAGTGGCAGGCCCAGTGTGAGGCACAGTACTTGAATAATGCCTGTTCTTTATGTGTCCCCAACCCCTCTCCCCCTGCAGCTCTTTCTGACATCTTTGTGTTTCTCCTTTTTGTCCTTCCATCTCTGGTATATGTCAGTATCTTTCTTTGTCCTTGTCTATGTCTTTTGGTTTCTAACACAGTTGCCAGTCGGGAAAATGGTGGGACAGTCTGACCTTTGACCTCTATGTTCTAGAATTTGTTACTCAGACCACTGCTCATAGGGCCCAGAGTTCCAGAATGCTTATAATTCTGAATGCCACAGAGTGAGTCAGGAGCAAGGAGTTAGTTCAGAGGGCTTGTGGCTATCATAATGTGGTTCTCAGACATAGTGATAGTGATCCTGGCCATAATGATGACTGCCAATGTGGATGCCAAGATTTATGAACGCTGTGAGCTAGCAAAGAAGCTAGAGAAAGCAGGCCTCAACAGCTACAAAGGCTATGGCATTGGAGACTGTGAGATTCCAGTTGCCCCAAGTTCCACCCTTACCCAAAACCACATATCACACTCAAACTTTCTCATTGTTCATCTCTCTGGACAAGGGCTCACTATCATTGCCCTCACAACAATCACCTCAACCTCTTCCATCAACACCATCACTACTACTATCACTAAAGCTCACCAGAATCCCCAACATCAACACTCACCACCAAACCAAGATCACCACCCTCACTACTAAGATGACAATCATTCCTGTTTTCATCTGCCTTACCCTAACTTCCCTATTCCTATGCCTAATGCTTACCTCCTATCTCTCCCCTTCCTTCCTCAGGGTTGTGCATGGCACACTATGAGAGCGGCTTTGACACCTCCTTCGTGGATCACAATCCTGATGGCAGCAGTGAATATGGCATTTTCCAGCTGAACTCCGCCTGGTGGTGTGATAATGGCATTACACCCACCAAGAACCTTTGCCACATAGATTGCCATGGTAAGTCAGCACAGAGAACACACCCAAGCCCTGGTTGGCCCCACACAATACACACATAAGACAAGGTTGTTGAAACTATAAACACCAAAAGGAGGACTGTGCTAAATGATGGGAAAAGAAAAATGATGGGAAAAGGGGAAACATTGCCTAGGCAGATGGAGACACTATCCTGAATCCTTAATCAGACTGCCCTAAGTCAGGAAATGCAGGGCCCCCAAATCTCACCCAAGTATGGAAGATGCAGTTTTCTGATATTCAAAAAACAGGCAACTTAGTTCTATGTGAAAGACAGAGGGGCCAGGGAGATGGCTCAGTAGAATAAGCACTTGCTTGGCAAATGCAAGGGCCTGAGTTTAATCCCCAGTTCAACAAAAGAGAGAGAGGGGAGGACAGAGACAGAGACAGAGACAGACTAGGCCGTGAAGAAGATAGCAGATGTCTAGAAGTAGCAACAGAAACAAACTATCTCTGTGAAGAAACAAGAGAACTTTCCAGACAAGAGTATGGTGGTGATAAGGACAAAACAAGATAGCAGTGGAAGTTGCTTGGGATTGGCCAAAATGATGGTTGACATTGTCCAAGACAGGCCAAAATTGAGACCCTTATTTGAGGACAGTCCAAATGAAGGTTAAGGTTATCTAAATCCTGTCAACAGTACAGGTCACCCAGGATTGGCCAGATTTAAAGCTAAGATTGTCAACTACTATAAACTACAGAAAGTAATGTCTAAACCATGGTAAATGGGTAATCAGTTTTTTTCAAGTCTAGCTAAAATTAGTTAAGATTATTCAGCTTGAAATAGCATGAAAATTGAGGTAATCCAGAATTAGCTACAATGGAGGTCAAATGTATTTATAAGTAATAAAAATCGCAGCTGGTGGTTGAGGGGATTAATAGCTATGTGGCATTGAAGGTCATTCTAATGTAACCAACATGGTAGTTGCAATCATCTACGACCAGGCTTCAGGGTAATTGACGTGGAACATGACTAGCCAATATGGAGGTGGAACATGACTAGCCAATATGGAGATTCATAACCAGTCAAAATAGGAGCTGAGTTTATGATGGACCAAACAACAATAGTATCTGAAGTCATCAGAACTGGTCAACATGGCAAGTAAGCTTACCAATTAACCAACATGGCAGTTGAACATATCTCAGGCCTGCCAACATTAGAGTTGAGAGCATTCAAAACCAGACATAATGACAATTGGAGTCTTAGTGAACATGGAGATTTGTGCTGTCTAGAGCATTGGTACAGTTATTCATAACAAGCCAAAATGAGTCAAGATCAGCCAAGTCAACATGAGTTGTGCTGTACAGAACCAGCAAATGGAGCAGTTGAGACCATTGATAAATAACCAGGTAATAAGAGTCAATGTCATTCTTAATCAGACAATGTAGTAATCAACTGTGGCCCCAAGGAACTCAGAAACCCTGAGTCCTACATACATTGTCACCCTGTTCCTAGTGCACAAGGTCATCATGTTGCACTTTCTGTCCCCTTCCAGATCTACTTAACCACCATATTCTAGATGACATCATGTGTGCCAAGCGGGTAATGTCTTCAAGGAACAGAATGAATGCCTGGTAAGTTCAGAGGGGATTGGCAGCCAGGGAGAGTAGTATTGCCACTGCATCAACTTGTCTATTTCATCCTATGATTCTCTCATTTCGTTTCCCAGGGATTCTTGGAGCCGGCACTGTTCTGGCTATGATTTATCTGAATGGCTCAAGGGATGTGATGTGTATGTGAAACCCAACTCAAACAAAATTAATTCATAACTCAAATTCCCAGGAATAGAAATTTTAATTTCCTTTCTTTTGCAGGTTTAATAAACCTACAATAAACAATGCAAACATTGCCTAATATATGACTGACTCTCCATTTTTTTATTTGTTTTTATATATTTAGTACTAGATCTCACTATACAGCTCAGATTCCTAATGATCCTCCTATTCTCAGCCTCCCCAGCACTGAGATTACAGACGTGTGCCACCATGCCTGGTTAGCCAGCTCAGCGCACTCAGGGGTACAATCAATGAGGCATGTGGTGGTGGGGTTCAAACCCCAGTCCCTGCACTTGCCTAAGCAAGTGCTTAGTCCACTGAGCTATCTTCCCAGCCCTTTTTAGTTTTCCAATGCATCTTCACAGTTGTAATCAAGATACCAGATCAGAGGGCCGGCCAGATAGCTCAGCAGATAAAAGTGCCTGCTTAGGCAAATGCAGTGACCAGGCTTCAATCCCCAGTGTGGCCTGCCGGCATGAAGCACAGGAATAGGGAAGTTAGGGTAAGGCAGATGAAAACAGGGATGATTGTCATCTTAGTAGTGAGGGTGGTGATCTTGGTTTGGTGGTGAGTGTTGATGTTGGGGATTCTGGTGAGCTTTAGTGGTAGTAGTAGTGATGGTGTTGATGGGAGAGGTTGAGGTGATGGTTGTGAGGTTGTGAGAGCAACCATCACCTCAACAGTGACATCAGTCAGACAGTGACTGCGACTGGGCATGGTGGCACCCACCTGTAATCCCAGTGCTTGGGAGGCTGAAAACAGGAGGATCACTATGAGTCCATTCTGTGTAGTGAGACCCTGTAGACCCTGTGCTAAATACATTAAGAGAAAGATACCAAATCAGTTCATGTTGGGGAATGGAAAGATAAGGTGGTTATTATGAGCACAGGGTCTCATTGGTTCAAATGCCATCTTTACCACTTATTAGCTGTGTTGCCTTGGAAGAAGCACTTCATATCTGTGCCTTGGTTTCCTCACCTGGAAAATGAAGATGATAATGATGGTAACTACCTCATGAAGGTATTAGGAGGATTAATTAAATTAACATCTGCAGAAGGGCCAGCCAAATAGCTCAGCAGATTAAAGTGCCTACTTAGGCAGACACAGGGGCCAGGGTTTGATCTCAGGCATGACGGGCCAGCCCCGCCCCCAGGGCACACTGAGACAGTGATTGAGACTGGGCATGGTGGCACACACTTTTAATCCCAGCTCTTTAGGAGGCTGAACACAGGAGAATCACTACCAGCTTGATTTACACAGTGAGACCCTGTAGATCCTTTAGACCCTTACTAAAATACAAAAAATTCTGTTGAGTACATAAAGTGATATAAGTTTGGAGACAGAGGGATGGAGTAACATAAAAATTGGCTTACCTTATGTATTACAACAAATACTGTGAAATTCGTATTAATCTGTTAGGTGAAATTCTGTATCACTTGTAATTTTTTCTGCTTTAATTCTAATTTGTACTCTTAATTTTTTTTTTACAAAGCAACAGTCTCAGTTGAGGCCACTACAAGGTCTTTATTTATGACACATACAATCTCTTCCAGGGCAAATGGAATTGGATTCAGCTTACACAAGCAGCTCAGTGGGAACTAGGAATTTAAAATAATCACACACTTCTATATCCTCTCACATAGCACCATCTTTTCTCTCAGCCCCACAATGCCCTTTGGCAATAAAAATCCTAAATTCCAAACAAAAGACTGGGAATTTAGGCAAGGAATGTGATGGATATACAAGGTAATAATTTCTTTGTACAGAATTCCTGGCTGTCAGTCTCTGTCTTGAGCAGAGCATTTAGGAATTTGAACTTGCCATTCTTTTTCTTCTCACTGGCCACCCCCACAGAAAGCAGGCACTCTCATGAAAAAGTCCTTCAGGTCCTTTGTACTCTTTGGTTGGGGGCGGTTACTTAGCTACCAGTCTCACTTTTAATATTTCATTTAAGAGCAGCCCAGATGCTCATTAAAACAAGTAGCTGCCAGTCCATGCCTGAGAAAGCATGAAGCCAATTAGATCACTCCTCTGTTCAGCCCCAACCAACAGTGATAATCAAATCTTACATCTCCTGGGGGTGCATAAAGGGTGCCATAACTCTGGGTCCTGAATTCTGAAATGACAATTATTCATTAAAAGTAGCATAAAAAAACTGATAAATGTAAGTAAAGACTGGATCTCCTACAAGCATAACCAAATCTTACATCTCCTAGGGGTGCATAAAGGGTGCCATAACTCTGGATCCTGAATTCTGAAATGACAATTATTCATTAAAAGTAGCATAAAAAAAACTCTGGTAAATGTAAATAAAGATTGGATCTCCTACAAGCCTATTAAGCAGCTTATAGTCTCTCTGAAAAGGCTGTTATGATGGGGCTCAGAAAGGAAAGTCCACACAGAAATAGAGCCAACATCTTGCCCATACAGCACGCTGTGGTGGAAACGCTGGCATTATCAACTGTTGTTACTTCTGGGAACTAGGTTTGATGCCCTAGGGTTGTTTTCTTTACATTGTTCTGAATATGTATTCTTTTCTAATAACTCAGAACACTTAAGTATAGTCTTCATTGTTCTTCCTTTAGTGATTATCTCTAAATCTATATCATTCAATAAACACTTTTTGGAGGTAGTATTTATTTCCCACTAAGATAACAAAATAGGTATTCTTAACAAATGTTATTAATTTTCTTCTCTGAGAATTTGCTATTAAATTTGGAAATCCATTTCCCTTACATCATTTCCAAGGGACTATACTTATGGAAATTAATTAAATTGTGTTACTGTTGATGCTTCTGCCTAGATTTATGGTAAAGATTAGCCTCCAAGTGGACACCTCTCATGTATTGAAGGCTTCAAAAGATTTCATGTTGAACAACCTCTTTGATGTTGATCAACCAATATACAGCTAAGAGCTAGGTATATAGCTCAGTTGTAGAGCATTTGCCTAGCATGTAGGACACCCTGGGTTCAACCTACAGTAACAAAAAGAAAGTTTTCGCAAAATATACACCCATGATCCAATTCCAAAGGCCAAGTTTTTGCCTTGGGACCTTGGATCTTGCTACTATTTCTGCCTGGAATGTTCTTCCTCCAGTATAGCTGGTGGTTTATTTTAAGATGGAAGCTCAAATATCAGGTCCTCAGAAAAGCCTGCCCTGATCATCTGAGCTAAAGCACAATACCCACCTCACTATTTGTACTTTCTTTCCTTTTTTGATTTTGCTATGAAAGATGTTCTATTTTCATTTCCTTGCTTTCTCTTCCCTTGGAGTTGTTGAACCCATGAGGAGTTATGACCTCTGGAAGGTTTCTCTCATATTCAGAGCAGTCGTAGTGTTTCTCACCTATGTGAATTCGCTGGTGTACAGTGAGTTTGGACTTCTCTCTGAAGGCTCTGCTACAGTGATCACACTTGTAGGGTTTCTCTCCTGTATGAGTTCTTTGATGTATAATGAGATACGATTTTTGGGAGAAAGCTTTTGCACACACATTACACTCATAGGGTTTCTCACCTGTGTGAACTCTTTGATGAATAATGAGATATGATTTTTGGAAGAATGCTTTATCACATTCATTGCATTCATAGGATTTCTCAAATTTTTCTCCTGTGTGAGACCTCTGATGTAGCATGAGATACGACTTCCGAGAGAAGACTTTCCCACATACAGTACATCCATCTGTTTTTTCTCCTGTATGAATTTTCTGATGAGCGCTGAGGCTCAGCTTCAAGGTAAAGGCTCTTCCACAGTCTGGACACACATAAGGTTTCTCTCCTGTATGAATTCTTTGATGTCTGCGTAGTGTCGATTTCTCTCTGAAAGCTTTGCCACACTCATTGCACTCAAAAGGTTTCTCCCCTGTGTGTGTTCTCTGGTGTACACTGAGGTGTGCTTTCTGGTTGAATGCCCTCCCACACTCTGAACACTCATAGGGTTTCTCTCCAGTGTGTGTTCTCTGGTGTATGATGAGCTTTGTCTTCTCTCGAAAGGCTTTGCCACACTCATTGCACAAATATGGTTTCTCTCCTGTATGAGTTCTTTGATGTATATTCAGGGTTGATTTCTCTCTAAAGTATTTGCCACAATCACTGCATTCAAAAGGCTTCTCCCCTGTGTGTGTTCTCTGATGTACACTAAGGTGTGCCTTCTGGTTGAAGGTTTTCTCACAATCTGAACATTTATAGGGCTTCTCTCCTTTGTGAGTTCTCCGGTGTATGATTAGCTTTGTCTTTTCTTGGAAGGCTTTGCCACACTCAGCACACACATATGGTTTTTCCCCTGTATGAGTTCTTTTATGTATATGCAGTGTGGATTCCTCTCTAAATGATTTGCCACACTCATTACAGGCAAAGAGCTTGTCTCCTGTATGCATCGTCTGGTGTATACTGAGGTGTGTGGTCTTGTCAAATGTGTCTCTGAATTCTGTACATTCATAAGGTTTTTCTCGTATGTGAGTGATCTGATGAACAATAAGGAGTGAATTTGTACTGAGGGTCAGTCTACACTCTGGACATTCATAGGTTTTCTCACTAGCCTGAGTTATATTATGCTGAACAAAGTTATGACTATGATCTGTCCCACACACATCATAGTCATGAGGTTTCATTCCATTATTCATCTCATGCCTGCCATGAATTAATAAATTTCCACATCCATTACATTCGTAACACTGCTGTGCTGCAAAGCTGAGACTATTAGGACTGAGTAGGCCCAGATTATCCTTAAATGTTTTACCACATGAGTCATTTATATAGGGTGTATGTCCTGAAGAAACTACCCATGTGCTCTGAGGAAGTGGGTTTACAAATCCATCACATTCGTGACCTCCTTCCTTGGCCACGTATTTCTTCTCATCAATGCATATAGCTGGCCTCAGGTATCTGTTTTGATTTTCTTGGTGCCTCTCCATCTGGTCTTCAGGTTGCTCATCTTCTAGAAAGAAGAGTGATAAAGCACAGTCTGTGAGTACACTTTTGTCAGAAGCAGGCTTCTGACAGGTTGATGTTTATTTTAAGCCTACCTACTAGTCAGAAAGAAATTCCAAGTACACAGGCATACTACACTCAGAGTTTGAGGGGAAACAAGCCATGTTAATCCAATAGTTAATCTAATAGGTATTAGAATTAGGAAGTAACAATAAATATAAGTAACTTGACTATTGATGAAAAATATCTTTGAGGGCTAACCAAATAGCTCAGCAGATTAAAGCACCTGCAAGCAGGCATAGGGGCCAGGGGTTCAATCCCTGGGCCCGCCATGCCGGCCCCACCCCTGGGGTGTGCTGAGATGGCAATTGAGACTGGGAATGGTGCTATGAGCCTGTAATCCCAGCTCTTGGGAGGCTGTAAGCAGGCAGATCATTTTGAGTCTGATCTACTAGTGAGACCCTGAACACCCTGTAGACTCTTCCCTAAAATACAAAAGTAAAAGAAAAGAAAAGTAGTTTCAAACTAGGGAGAGAAAATGAAAATAAGTTTAGGGGACATGAATAGAAAAAGGACATTGGAGGATGAGATTTTGGATTTTGGAGGAGAAATTAAAATGCAAAGAGCTTTTAAGAAAGACTGAAAACAATTGAGATAACCCAAAGAAAAGAGGACAAAGCCAGAATGTAGTTCCTTGCCATCTTATTTCAAGCTTACCATGAGATAATAATTTAAAAAACTAACAAATTGGAGTTAACAACAATAGTACATATCCTTCAGGAAAATGTTTCTGAGCTTTCCAAGATAACGAGTTCTCACAGACCCTCAGGGGTCTTATTTCCTTCATCCCTCATCTCTCATTTCTTACCTGTACAAATTGAACTTGGGATTTCTTTCTTTATAATCCCAAGGACTCCCTGCTCCAAAGAAGTAATCACATCTGGCTTGGTAATAGGATATCCTGTAATGGAAAATGATATAAGACTTGGGCAACTCTGTGTGGCCTTTAGAGCTTCAAATAATTAGGAAAGTACATTTTAACATGGGTAAATTTCACATGAAAATACAAACACCTTTTTCAGTTCAAGAATCTTTAATCCCTACAACCTGATGTCAAAGCATTGAAGTACATCAGAAATGCTAAATTATTCTATTAGGGACACAATATATTATTCATAGAAGCCATCCTCACCCAGAGAGACAAGGTGGCTATAATTCTCTAGCATGACATCTCTGTATAGGGTCCTCTGAGTAGTGTCCAGTCGATTCCACTCCTCCTGTGTGAAGTCCACGGCCACATCCTCGAATGACACTGATCCCTGCAATTGCATACTTTTGTTTAGTCACTTTGACAAAAAATAAACTTATGGTATTTCCCCAAAAATATTTTTATTTTAATTATTTTTTTAAATCCATACATAACAATTGTACATATTTTGAGGTATAGTAACATTTAATACATGTAACAATATGTATTGATCAAATCAGGGTAATTAGAGTGATGATTTTTTTTTAGATAAAGGAAGTATTCTTCAGTGAGAATTCATTGTTTCATTTCAAAAGAGCCCTTTTCTTAAAGGTTGGGGATATAGCACAGTGACGGAGTGCTTGTCTAGCTTGTGCAATATCCTAGATTTCATCCCCAACACCATAAAAAGCCTCTTCCAAGATATCTGCTATATCTATATAAAGTCAAGGACCTTTATTCCATAGAAACTATATAGAACTTCTATAATAAGTGAACATATATAACACAACAGAAAAAAAATAAAGGTTTTGAATATTTAACCAAAAAGGATACCCAAATAGTCAATAAACATATGCAAAGGTATTCAACATCATTATTTGTCAAAGAAATACAAACAAAAACCACAATAAGATACCAATATACCAACAGAATGGCTAAAATTAAGACCAACAACCCAAAAGTTGGCAGGGATATGTAGAACTAGAACTGTCATATATTGTCAGTGGGAGTAAAATAATATAGTTGCTGAGGGAACAGCTTGGTAGAATCTACTAAGGCCGAAAATACCCCTAACCTAGGATGAGCAACTCTACTCTTAGGTATATATATCCAATGGAAATGCATATCTATGTTCACCAAAACATGAACCAGAAATTCATACAAGTATTATTTGTAATAGCCAAAATGGAAACATCCATCTGTAGTAAAACAGATAAGCAAATGTGATATATTTATGCAACATAATAGGACAGTCATGGGAAGAAAACAAAAAACTAATATACCAAGTAACAAGGATGAATTTTAAAACATTATGATAAGGTGGGGATGTAACTCAGTGGTAGAGCGCTTGGCTGGCATATATGAGACATTGGGTTCAATCACCAATAACACTCCCAAAAAAGAAATCAAATATAATAAATGAAAGAAGCCAGAGCCCAAAATAATAATGTATGATCATATTTACATAGCATTTAATAACAAGCTAAAGATAACTCCAGCAGTAAAAATAAGAAAACAGTTACTGGTAAGTTAAGAGACAGTGAGTGACAGTGTCACGAAAGTTTTTGGTGATGTGTCATCTTCTTTTTAAACCAGGCACTGGTTGTACAGGTATTTTCAATTTTCAGAAATTCATAAAACTATATACCTTGTCCAACTTTCTCACCATATTAGGCTACAACAAATGTACTTGAACAGATTTTTATCTGAGTTATATTTCTATAAAAGGTTTGTTTAAAAGGGCTGAGGATATGGCTTTATAGTACAGCACTTGCCTAACATGTGCAAAGCCCTGAGTTCAACCTCTAGCAATGTAAAAGAAAAAATTCAAAAATTCCCAAGGACAAAGAGCAGTGCATGTAAAAAGGAATTCACCAAAAGAAATATAAAAAATAAAAAGATATTCAAGCACCTTAATAATTAAATAGTAGTAGGAGGGTTTCTGCTTTTGTTTTGTAGGGCTCCAGATGGAAACCAGGGCTTTGCCCATGTTAGGCAAAAACTCTAGCAGTGAGCTACATGTCTACACATTTAGATTTTGAAACAGGGTCTCACTATGTTGTCCAAGCTGGCCTCAACTTTATAATCCTCCTGCCTCAGCCTCCTAAGGAGCTGGGATTACAGGTATCTGCTACCATGGTCAGCTAAAAAAGACATATTTTTAACTAACAACTAGCCAGACTTAAAACTATGACAATAATAATAAAATGGGGAATTTCTTTCACTAGTGAAAGTGTCAACTTGTACTAACATCTTCAGAAGCAAGTTGAATTGTCTATGCAAGCTCAAAACATGCCCACCTTGTGAGCCAGATGTCCTAGAAATGTTTGCCACTGTACACAAATATAAATAAGAGAGATCACTGCCACAATGTAACAGAAATCACATGAAGTCCTTCAAAATGGAGCTAGTTAATAAATCAACGTGCATGTATAAAAGAGGAAAATGCATCTGTTAACAATATCTTTATAAGCTGGGGATAGAGCTGAATGGTAGAGCACTTGCCTACATGTGGGAAGCTCTGGATTCCATTCTTAGCAGTACAATAAAAGAAAACCCCCAGAGCCAGTTTGTAGCTCAGTAGTAGAATGCTTGCCTAGCATACTTAATACCCTAGGTTCCAT
This sequence comes from Ctenomys sociabilis, assembly GCA_004027165.1. NCBI lineage: Eukaryota > Metazoa > Chordata > Mammalia > Rodentia > Ctenomyidae > Ctenomys > Ctenomys sociabilis. The sequence continues at coordinate 22,854 of PVKA01025922.1, forward strand.
CTCTAGAACCACACATGCACAAAATAATAACTATGTATACTGATATTGGAACATCTATCAACAAGTCCTCACCAAGTGGGACCATCCCAGCTGTACCAGTGATCATCTGTGGGATGCCACTTATTTACCTGCTCTGGGACTCAGCTCCTCCTCTGTACTCCTTCACAGGGCTAGGATAAAAATTGAAGGGTGGTTATGTAGTGTAAAGTGCTTTATATAATCCCAGGCATAGTGTAAACTCACTACATGTTAGTCTCTGCTCTGCTGACTCTCTTGTTCTCATCATCATTTCTATTATTATTATTATCACTACTATACATGAGTATCCTTCATCTGAAATGCTTGGGATCAAGAAACATTTCAGATTCAGGATTTTTTCAGGTTTTGGTCATAGTGAGATATCTTAGCAATAAAATGTGTGTGTGTGTTCACACATGAGGGTGCATGTTTGATGTACTGGCATGGAACCCAGGCCCTTGTACATGTTAGGAAAGTGCTCTACCACTGACTTACACTCCTGGTCCCCTATACCCAAATCTTTTGTTAAGTATACATTTATAAGTGCATGTAAATAGAAAGAACAAGGAGAGAAAGAGCTATAACAGTCAGAAATTAACCAAATTCATCATACTATTGGTTACATAGAATGAGTGATGATATTAAACCATGAGATGGTTTCCTCTTTTTAGATTGTATATTCCTGGAGAGTTTCAATTTTTGGTGTTATGCCTATCTCATTCATGTAGGAAAAGAAAAAATAGTGAACTCATATAGATTTTTCAAATAAGAGCAAAAGAAGTCAGGCATGGTGGCACACACCTATAATCCCAGAACACAGAAGGCTGAGGCAGGAGGATCACTAAGAATTTGAAGCCAGCCTGGACTGGTGAATTCAGGGCCAGCCTGAACTACAAAATGAGACCCTATCTCAGGGCAGGAGCAAGGGAGGGAGGGAGGGAGGAAGGGTGGGAGACTGAAAATGCTCAGGTACATCGTGAATTCTCAACCACAAAGGAAAATAACAAGCCTACCCTATGGGTTTCTGGGGCTGTAGCGAAATTCCAGATGAGGAAAAGAATGTATTAGAAAACTACTTGAAGGGCATAGGGTTTACTGACTCTTCCTGACCACCAAGCCCCACCAGACCATAAGAGAGCCTTTTATGCAGACATGGTTTTGGTTTCCTGAAAAGTCACAGCCCTTTAGTTCTGCCCTGGCAGGGCATCTTTGGCTAACATGAATATATACTGTAACTCATAGTAGAGTAATTCTAGTCCTGTATTTATTACAAGATTGATAATGGGGAACTTGGCTGACCTGTAAGAGAACATCAGAAAATCTTTGCTTCTGCAGAAGTGACTCACTTTCTCTAAATGTATAAGTGAAACAAGTGAGTGTTTCCTTTCCTTCATGTTGACTTCTAAGAAGCTCTGAAAAGCAACTGTAGCTCAACATAAGCATATATATATGCCCTGCTCTTGCTCTACTTTCATAATCCTAACTTTGCATCTTTTTATAATATCCATGTTATAGTATAAATAACACAATAATTAATATCAAATGCATATACAAGGCCTATGCTGAGTATGCCAGGCATTCCTCTAAATATATATTAACTGATCCTCACAACTGTACAAGGTTAGAATTAGTATCAGTATTCATAACATCATTATCATCATCCCCATTTTGCAGTTGGGGAAACTAAGGCACAGAGAGGTTAGATGGCACATCTAAGCTCACAAAGCTGTTAAGAGCAGTTTAACTCCAGAGTCTGTGGCCTTAACCACTGTGCACTATTGTTTCCTTGCTTCTACTTATCCTAACATGGGTAGGAGGAAGGGGGAGAAGCAAGTAAGAACTTACCCGGAACTTAGTCATGTCTGACTGTTGTGGAGAGAAGGCAAAGGCCTAAAAAGGCAGAGCTGCTGATAGGGAGGAGGAGAAAAGAGGAGAGCTGCGGATGGCAAGGAATACCCAGATTGAAAGTTCACCAAATCACCAGGCCAGAAATCCACAAATGCCAGCTGGTAAAATGGCCACGCTATAGCTAAGAAAAAAGGGAAAGGACATTTGTTTTCCCCTCAAATCCCCATCTCTCAACAGCACTGCTCTATCATGGACCTCATAGACCACCCCACACTCATCAACTCAGATTCTGCATCGCTGACTTGAGACTTCCCATCACACACTCCACAGAACCCCCATCGCTTACACTACAGACCCAATCACTCACTCCATAGACACTCTCATCACATACCCTCAATACTCCCATCATTCACCCCACAGTCCCTCCATCATTGACTCCCCATACCCCATCACTCATTCTATGGCCCTCCCATCACTCTGCTTACTGCCCCCCCACTCTCATTACTCATCTGAGAGCCTCCTCCCATATACTCCCTGAGTAAATTCACGTCTTTAGAGTCCACACTCGCCCGTGTCACTCCGCCCGCAGAATACCAAACCTCTTCCACTCACGGTAACTCTGCCCTCCTTTTCCCACTGCTATGATCTTAAATCCGAATTCTTACTCTGGCAAAGTCTCCTTGATGTTTCCAAAATCAGTCATAACTTCTCTGATAGCCACTTTTTCGTCCTTCACTCCGCCTTGGTTACTGTCACGCACTACACTTGCTCATGCGCAGTAGTCCTTTCTGAAGCCATCGGCGCTAGTAGCCAAAATTATTTTGATTACAATGATTTTACTTGGTTGGAAAGAAAAATGGCCGCGCCAATAAGCCGGTTGTCAAGGGAGCAGACATCTTTATAGCCTTCGTATTCCGTACAGCGGAGAAAATATGCCTCATAAAGTTTGGATGAAATGGTATTTCAGGAGGAATTTGAAAAATTATCAAGAAGAGTGGAGCCCTTTGTGAAAAGCCAGGTTACCGAGGGGGCGAGTTACATACGGGTTTTAAAAAATAATTTAGAACTAAGGACCATAGCCCCCCCCCGTGTGAAGATACCACTGCGAGTATGGGGGGGGGAGCAATAATGGTACTGCCCTGTTTGGGAAATATTACCTGGAAGAAGGGAATGTGAGCAGAGACTAATGCATTTTCTTGCAGATTAAGAGAACGTGGAGATGGGCAGGAGATATGGGGGTAGTGTGCTCTCAAGGAAATAGCACCAAGAAAAATTGTGCTGGTTTGAACAAGGCTCAGATTGGTACAGTCCAATGTGGGAGATACCACTGGTGCAGATGTGGGGAAAGCCGGGAAGGCATACAAGTCTGTCCTCAAAGTGACACCAGTAAACACAGGTACAGAAAACTCAGACACACAATGCCAGGGAAAAGGGACCCTGGCTAGATAAGAGCTTAGTCAAAGACTAAGGGAGAATGGACACAGATCTGACAATGAACTCCCCATGCCCACCTTCCATGGACCCCGAGCCTGAGAAACTTGGGAAGGCCCAGATGCCAGGGTGCTATGCCTATGGAGCCAAGCTCATACTACTGTATGCCTGGAGGATGGCAGGGGAGACACACACCCTTCAGGTAATGGGTTTCAAACTCCCTACCCAATTCACCACACTCTTACTTGACCCTGTGAAATATAAAATGCACCAAACAGTTAAGGAGATGAAAGGAACATCCCAAAGCAAGAAATATCACCTGGGATTCCAAGGAGTAAACAATGGAGTAATCCATGAGTCATGAAGAATGGGCAGAGGGCTTATTTCACAATGTGCAAAAGCACTGAGACTGTTATGGACTTGTATTCCGTTCCCAAAAGTATGTTGACCCCTTAAATCCTGATGTGATGGTATTTATAAATGGAGCCTTTGGGAGATAAGGATGGTTAGATGAGACCATGAGGAAAAGACCTGGTCCAGTGGAATTCGTATGCTAATAAGAAGAGAGACTCAAGAGCTTGCTTACTCTACATCTGCCCAAAAAATATAAGTCATATGAAGAGACATAAACAAGGTATGTATATCCACCTGTGTGGATACAAGCCAGAAGAGAGTCCTTACCAGAAAATAAAACAGCTGACACATTGAATTTGGGCTTCTCAGCCTCCAAGCTATGGGAAATAAATTTTCTAATGTTTAAGCCACCCAATCTCTGGTATTTTGTTATGGTAGCCAAAAGTGACTAAGATAGAGACCTATGAAGTTAGCTCTTTGCTGAAACACGAAAGAGACAGGAAGTTGTCCAAGACCATGACTGCTTTCAACTGACTGTTACCTCCATTTAAGTTTACTCTGCCCCTCATGACTTATTCCATCCCACCCTATCAATCATTCTAATCCATTCTCTTTTATGATGCCCCAAGTGTCCACCCATTCAATAACACTATTATTCACTTGCATTCACTCTATTTCATTCATACATTCTCTATCCTATATGAAAACCTTTGGGGAGACGAAGATGTAACTCAATAGTAGAAAATTTGCCTAGCATGTGTATTTGAGCCCCTGTGCAGGAAAAAAGAGAAAACAATACTTTTTTATTGTGGTAAAATATACCAGAGCATGAAATTTACTACCTTACTCATTTTAAAGAATACAATTCTATATAATATAGTACATTCGCAGTATTATACATGCATATCTACTATCTTGTTCTGGACCATTTTTATCCCTCCAAAAGGAAACTCCAAAGCCATTAAGTAGTTGCGTCCCAATCCCTTCTGATTTCAGCTCCTGGCTACTATTTACCTTTCTTTGTGCCACTGGATTTGCCTATTACAGATATTTTATATTCATAGAATCATATACTCTATGGTCTTTTGTGTCTCCACTTAACACTGCTATAAAAGAACAACACAAACTGTGTAATTCATAAAAAAATAGAAGTACAGCCCTAGAATCCACATTATCATGCTACATCATAACATGGTGGAAGGATGAACAAGCACATTCAAGACACAAAAGAAATCAGGAAACTATCCTTTTTTTATTAATCCATTCATGAGGACTCTGCCATCATGATGACCCTTAAAAGTCTCAACTTTTAATACTGTCATGATAGCAATTAAATTTCAACATGAGTTTGAGATGGAATATTAAAACCATAGCAGTCTTCAAGTATTGTCCAGGTGTTAGCAAGTATCAGTATTTCATTCTTTTATTATGACTGGATAATATTCCATTATGTGGACAGACCACCTTTAGTTTGTTCCTCCTTCAGTTAATAGACATGTGGGTTGTTTGTGCCTTTTGGTTACTATTAACAGCACTTCTACAGACATTTATATACAAGTTTTTGTTTAAACACTTGTTTTCGGGTTCAGTGTATAACTAGGAGCATATAGCTGAATCATAGAGTATATGAACATTTAACTTTGTAAAGACCACTAAACCATTTTCTTTGGTGAAGGTACCATTTTACTTTCCCACCACAGTGTGGGGGCTATAACTGCTCCACATTCTCTACAACATTTTCTATTTTCTCTTTGTTTTCATGCTACCCCTCCTCCTAGGTATGAAGTGATATCTTCTTGGTTTTTGTTTTTTTTTTTTCTTCAAACAAAGTCCTGCTAAACTGATCAGGCTGGCCTAAATTTGCAATTCTCCTGCCTAATACTCCTTGGAAGATCAGAATACAGGCATGCACTATGGTGTCATATTGTGGTTTTGATTGTGTTTCTCAGTGATTAATGACAGCATGAATCTTTTCATAGGCTTATTGGTTAGGTGTGCAAATCTTCTTTGGAGAAATAACTAGTCAAGGGGCTGGGGAGATGGTTCAGTGGAATAAGTGCTTCCCTGGCAAACACAAGGGCTTGAGTTCAATCCCTGGTTTAGCCAAAAAAAAAAAAAAAAAAAAAAAAGAAAGAAAGAAAGAAAGAAGAAATAACTGTTCAAATCCTTTGCCCATTGTTAAGAGGGATTTTGGTCTTTTGATTGCTAAACTATAAAAATTCTTTTTAAAAATGTATTTGGCTATTTCAGGCTCTCACTACACAGCTCAAACTCGTGGTGATCCTCCTGCTTTCAGCCTCTCTGGTGCTGAGATTACAGGTATGCTCCACTACCAGGGGATTGTAACCGACTAAGCCCCCTGCCCCCCAAGGGCAGGGCTGGTGTGGCATATGGTGCCTGGGATTGAACCATGGTCCCTGTGCTTGCCTAAGCTTGCCTAAGCAGGCACTTTAGTCTGAGGAGCTATCTCACCAACCTTATAACAATTCTTTATATATTTTGAATATCAAACTCTTACTAGACACATAAATACTTAGCCTTTACAAGATTATAATTTTCATTCTGCTAACAATAGACTTGTTTCTTGTTTTGTTATGTTGTTGAGACAGGGTCTCTCTCTGTAACTGGACCTGGACTTGAACTCATTATGTAGCCTAGACTGGACTTGAACTTGTGGGGATCTTCCTGCCTCAGCCTCCTGAGTGCTACCATGCCTTTTTCTCTCAGCTAATAATATTCTTTGATACACAGAAGTTTTCAATTTTGATAAAGTTCAATTCACCTATTTTTTCTGTTTTATTTATGATTTTGGTGTCATATCTAGGAAATACTTGCCAAATGAAGTCTTAAAAGGGACTGCATTTAGACTGGGAACATGGACGAATACAATAGCTGATGCTATGCTCCTGGGATCAGGACTAAAATTGCACGTGCTAGAGGCAGAGATGCTCCACAGTGAGCAACTATAACAACACTGGCAAGTGTTGACAGGCATGTGCCACCACACCCAGGCAGGGTGTGGTGGTACATGCCTGTAATCCTTGTACTCAGGAGGCTGAGGATGGAGGATCACTATGAGTTCAAGGCCAGCCTGAACTGCATAGTGAAACCCTGTTTCAAACAGACCAATAAAAAGTTTATGCCAGAATTTTAAAGGACAAGTTAGGAGAGACTCTGCCTTCATGTGTTAAATAAATGCGCTCAAGATGTCCTCTATGTGTCAGCCTCTACCTACTTGATTTCTTTACTGAGGACAGAGACCCCTTACTTCAAAATCAAACTAACTTATACATCCAATTATTTTAAAAGCTGCACACATGAGCAGATTCATAGTCTATTAGAGCCTGCCAGAGCTGCATGCCCCCAAAACCTGAGCTTCATGTTTCAGCAACAGATACCATAAGCCCAGGCCACAAATTCTCCAAGCTGCTGCTGCCCTTCAGACGTCTCTAACCCAGCTCTGTACTTTGCTCCTGGGTGACATCACTGAGACATATGAGCTCTCTGCCATCCCCTGACTCCCAAGCAGTTCCTTCCAGGTCCTCATCTGAATACCTGGCTTTCAGTCCAGACTTCCCTTTGACCTCCTGCTGAGAGGCAAGGTCCCATGCACACAGTGTCCAAGCATCACTCAGTAAATCCTGTTCTACTGCCATCCTGTGGTCATATTTTTCCAAAATTACTCAGATTCCTCACAAGTAATAAAAAAGAGGATTGCTAGAGAAAGATCTTGACATAGACAGTAGGACAATTGATTGGCAAAACAATCCTGGAAAGGGTTGGGGAGTTAGCTCAGCAGCAGAAGTAAGTGCCTGCCTGCCAAGTGAAAGGTCATGAGTTTGATACACCATACCAAAAAAAAAAAAAAATCCTGGAAGGCTTCAGATGGTAGGATTCAGAATCTGGAAGGCTACTTCTCCAGGTTGGCATGGCACTGCTCTGTCCTGGATCATGCTCTATTTTTTTTAGTCACTCCCTGTACCACACTGGCCTGGTCAAACATGAACATCAGTACTTATGTGAACCTATCTCAATAGAGCAGACTTGTAGGGGGTCAGAGGTGTACAGCCATCCAAGTTACAAAGTCAGCTAGCCACCTGTGTGGATACTAGGCAGGTGCTGAACAATGTAAGGCCTGTGGGCACCTTTGGACCAACAGTGGGCCACCTTGATGCCAGAATGGGCTAATTTGTCAGAAGGTCCATGCTGGGCCTCTAACTGGAGGATGACGAGGTAAGTATGGCAGGTAAACAAGACTAGTGATAAGGCAAAGGCCTGAGAGTGGACCTCAAAGGTTAGTTAGGGGAAGCAACTTTGTGAACAGCTAGCGTGATCCTGTAGTTGTCCTATTTGGACCTGCTATTAGAGATTACATCCTTCTAGCTACTTTCCAAAGGTATATAAAGGCCTTACTTAATCTGGGCTAGCTAAAGCATTAAGTGACTAAATAAAAACAAGGCAATTAAGCAGAGTAGCTAGCATGTCTGAGGCATTGGACTCCATTCACAGAATAGCAAAGCAAAAACAAGAAAAAACAAATAAAAACCTCACAAAGATTATATCACCACCTTCCCACAACTCTGAAGGATGAGGCTATAGGACTAACTCCAGACCATGAGAGCTGTGAAGGGACTAGCTCACCACAGCTGCTTAACAGGAGGCCAGCCAGAGAGGAGGTGGGAACCCAGCCTCCTCCAGAGAGTGAGGGTGGGAAGGGCCCTGGCGGAGAGGACTAATGCAATCCAAGTGAACAAGCCATAGAGTACCATCGTGACAGTGGGGCAGAGGACCCTGCTCTTTGCCAGCAACCACCTGCAAAATCACAAAGTCAGAGAAGACAAAAGTGGAGGGCAACAAAGAAGAGATCATTGCTCAGTTAGAGGAAAGAAGACCCCTCCTTTCTCTGGGCCAGAGGCTCAGGGTCTCCTTAAGGAATCTAATAAAAAGAAGAGGTTCCTGGCTAGGTGGCATGTATCTGACAATGTATGGCAGCTCTGCCTGACAGAAGTTGAACATTTGGCTGCCACAGCACAGGAAATGGCAGTGACATCCTACTCATGAGCTCTGACAGTCAGCCTAGAAAGAGAAAATCACACACACACACACACACACACACACACACACACACACACACACACACACACAGGCTTTGCACCACATCCCATGGCTACCTCGTGGGCAGGGATGCCCTGGCATGGATCACTGTGTGCCTTACAGGAAGCCACACACCTCTGGGGCACACTATCAACAAAAAAGGCTAGCTGACATCAACGACGGCCTCTATCAGTGGGGATGGCAGAGTGGGCTTACCAGGGGACAGATGGCTCAGCACACAATGACTCAGCCAGACTGAGCCCAGAGTCCATACAGTGATTTCTTGGGGGCGCCTGCCCAGCTAGGAGCTTGGTGATTGTCCATAGCTCCTAATGCTCAAGCAACTAAGAGGTCAGAGCTGCCATGGTTTCCCAGAAACTCAGAAAGTCAAATGCACAGCCCAGGGTCACCTCACCTCTAACTCTAAGCCATGCTCCACATAGCATATATCAAAATCACTGTCAAGCCGGGCGTGGTGGTGCAGGCCTGTAATCCCAGCACTCAGGAGGCTGGGGCAGGAGGATTGTTGTGAATTCGAGACCAGCCTGAGCTACAAAGTGAGCTTAAGGCCAGCCTGAACTGCATACTGAGACCCTGTCTCAAAAAAAAAAAAAAAAAAAAAAAAAAAAAAAAAAAAAAAAAAAAAAAGACAAAAAAAAGGAAAAATCACAGTCAACAGAGGGGCTATCACCTCCTGTTCCAACAAAGCACCCACACCAGGCCATGCTTCAGTGGGAGGCCTGGGAGGAGCGGGGGAAGTTATGGCGTGGGCAGCACTCTCCAGAGAAAC